>CAUYRH010060876.1:0-33955 GCA_963574655.1 Perodicticus potto
CTTCATCTACCTTGTCATTCCTTGGGGGAGTTGACCTACTCTGGTTATTCATATTGCCAGAGTTTTTCTGTTGATTCTGCCTCATGATTATTTTTCACTGTTGCCTATGACCGTCCTCAGAGTTGGGGAGGTGTCTCTCCCAGTACATATTTTTATATTACTTGTCTCTTAGCAGGTTCCTTTTAGCTATAATTGTTTTTAGTATATTTGTCTTTTGGGCTTCATTCTAGAGTTATTAGTGGACTGCATGCCACAATTACAGCCTTGGAGTATTCTGGATTTGTCCATGTGCTTAATTTTATCTGTGGGTTTTATACCTTCAGTTGTTATCTTTTTGCACATTAGTGTTTTTTTCTTTCAGCATGAATAACTTCCTTGAGCATTTTTTATAAGATGGGTCTGGTGGTAGTGAATTCTCTCAGCTTTTGTTTGTGTGGGAAAGAATTTCTCTCTTCTTCATCATTATAAGGATAACTTTGCTGGACACAGTAGTCTTGGATGACAGCTTGTTTTGTTCTTTCAGCAGTTTGAAAATGTTCCACTCCTTCCTGGCCTGTATGGTTTCCACTGAGAATTCTGTTGGAGCTCCATTATATGTTATTTGCTTTTTTTCTGTTGTTGCTTTTAGGATCTTTTCTTTGTTCTTGGACTTTATGAGAGTTTGATTATTATATTCCTTGAAGTAGTCTTATTTGGGTTGAATATCTTTGGTGTTCTCTGACTTTCCTGTATCTGGGTATTTATCTTTCTCAAGTTTTGGAAATTTTTCTGTTTATCATCAGAGTGCTTTGTGTTAAATTTAGAACTAACTAGGTATGGCAGAGACTCTAGTTACCACCTAATATCCATTTTTCCTTTCATTGTTTTAATAGAACCCTGTTCTAATTAGCTCAGTATATTGCTGTGCAACTCGGTGTAGTTATGGGACCAAGTTTTGGCCTAAGAAAGAAAGAGATGTGTTTTGTGGGATTTGTGCAACGTATCTGTAAAGGTAAGGAGAATGCCTCTTTTCTACCATGGCTTCTATCTGCTTTCTAGAATGTGGATATAATTTCTAGAGTTCCAGAAGCCATATTGGGTCAAGAGGTAACCTTGGGAGTAGAGAACACTTTTGGCAGTGCAATAAGATAGATGCAGCTGAAGTTTCTGATAGCATAGAGCTGCCAAGCTAGGCTTGGACTGTACACTTTTGTTATTCCTTGTAAGTGAGAAAAAAATGGGTCTTTGTTATTTGCTGCTGAACCTAAATATAACTTTTACACCAGACTCCGAGTTCCACATGGAACTTGGGTATGACACACGAGGCTATTTTAAGGACATGGTGCAGATGTTCATACTAACAGTGAATGTGGCATTGCTTGAGATTCTGGAGGAGGCCAGGTCCAGAGAAAGGATTTGAGGAAAAGATACGGATTTAAAGTGCCACTTACACTTGGTAGCTGTTTTGGGCATCTGACAACTACCCACACATTCAGTGACTTGTTAGAAAAATTTGTAGAATTCAGAGACAGTTGTACTCACAGCTACGATTTATTACAGTGAAAGGATACATGGCATTATCAGTAGAGGAAAAAGACATAATGGTTAGACTAGAAGTGGATTTCTAAAGTTCTCCCTTAGGAAGTTGGGGGAAGGATTGTACAGAACAAGTTTCCTCCAGCATTTAAATGAAGCAACACACATGCAGTGTTTCTGTTTAGGGAAGCTTGCTTAAAACTCAAGACTTTTTTTTTTTTTTTTTTAAGATTCAAGACTTTAATTGAGGGCTGATAAGGTACTCTTACTGAAATTTCTGACTCTAGGAAGGAGGAAAGCAGGTGTTCACCATAAATCACATTTCTAAAAGCAATCTAGCCAGTTCAGCAGAATTTAGTATTCCAGGCAAACAAAACAACCTTATCATTCAGTGACTTTGGGAATATCCCACAGGCCAAATTACCAGGAGCTATTGCAATAATCAGTCATGAAAGCAGACCCTTCTAGAGATAGCAACATCATTACTGTTGTTTTAACTTTTTCCTTCAGAGTAACTTGTAGTGTCAACTTGCTGTTAGCTTTCTGTGTTCTTGGGCAGTGGTCACCAACATTTTTGGCATGAGGTACTGGTTTCATGGAAGACAATTTTCCATGGACTGGGGTAGGCATTACATTCTCATAAGCAGTACACAACCCAGATCCCTTGCACGTGCAGTTTACTGTAGGGTTTGCACTCCTATGAGAATCTAATGCCACCCCTAATCTGACAGGAAGTGGAGTTCAGGTGGTGATATGAGCAATAGGGAGTGGCTGTAAATACAGATGAAGCTTTGCTCCCTTGCCTACTGCTCACCTTCTGCTGTGTAGCCCAGTTCCTAACAGGCCATGGACTGCTACTGGTGTGTAGCCTGGGGGTTGGGGACCGCAGTTCTTGTGGATTACTTAGTTTTATCCATACTTCTTTTTTAAAAACCTCATTACTTGTTTAGATTTATTAATTTTAGTTTTAAATTATCCCAAGTAAAATTGACTTTTCACTTTTGATATGTAGCATTATGGGTTTTTTTTTGAGACAGAGTCTTAGGCTGTCACCCTGGGTAGAGTGCCATGGTGTCACAGCTTACAGCAACCTCAAACTCTTGGGCTTAAGCGATTCTCTTGCCTCAGCCTCCCAAGTAGCTGGGAGTACAGGTGCCCACCACACTGCCCAGCTATTTTTTTGTTGCAGTTGTCATTGTTTAGCTGGCTGGGTCTGGGTTCGAAACTGCCAGCCTTGGTGCATGTGGCTGGCACCGTAACCACTGTGATACAGGTGCTGAGCCCAGCATTATGGTTTTTTTTGCAGGTTTTGGTCGGGGCTGAGTTTGAACCCACCACCTTCAGCATATGGGACCGACGCCCTACTCCTTTGAGCCACAGGCGCGGCCCAGCATTATGGTTTTAATGTGGGTATAGATACGTGTAACCACCATCACAACCAAGATGAAAACTAGTTCTGTCACTCTACAAAATTCTCATGCTACCACCCCACTCAGGAAAGCACTGTTCTATTCTCCATTACCATAGTTTGGTCTTTTTGAGTGTGTCGTATAAATGAAATAAAATAGTATGTAACATTTTAGGAATTAGCTTTTTCACTCAGCATAATGCCTTTGAGATTCACCCTTGTTGTTACATGCATGTATAATTAGGACATTTTTATTACCGAGTGGGATGCCATTTTATGGATGTATCACAGTTTGTTTATCCATTTGGCAGTTGAAGGGCATTATAATTGTTTGCAGTTTGTGGTGATTATGAATAGGGCTGCTATAAACGTTAGTGTACAGGTTTTTGTATGAATGTAAGTTTTTACTTTTCTATAGTAAATACCTAGAAATAGGATTGCTGAGTGATAGGGTAAGCATATGTTTAACTTTCTAAGGAAATTGCCAACTGTTTTCCAGAGCAACTGTACATTTCAACTAGTAAGGTATAAGAGTTTCAGTTGCTTCACTTTCTTTTTAGCACTTAGTATTGCCAATATTTTTAATTTTAGCCATTCAAATGGATGTGTAGTGGTATCTCATTGTGATTTCATTTTTATTTATTTATTTATTTATTTTTGTTTGCAGTTTGGCCGGGGCTGGGTTTGAACCCGCCACCCTCAGTATATGAGGCTGGCGCCCTACTCACTGAGCCACAGGCGCCTCCCCTCATTATGATTTTAATTTACATTCACCTAATGCTATGTACTCGTGTGTTATTTGTCATTCACATACCCTCTTTAGTGAAGTGACTGCTTAAATATTTTGTCCATTTTCTAACTTACTGTTGGTTTTCTTTTGAGTCTTGAATGTTCTTTACACAGGGTGTCCATAAAGTTCATGTGCAATTGAAAATAGTTGTCCAGTGTAGCCTATTAGCTGTAACTCATTGGTTTGTTATAGTTTTCACTTCAGGATTTATAGTATACATCTTTAACTTACCACCGTTTACTTGAAAGTGATGTTATACCACTTTACATTTTGCATGAATTTATAAAAGTCTACTTCCATTTCTTCCCTTCGAGCTTTTCTGTTATTTTTTTTTTGTTACATGGATACCTTTTATATTGCTTAAGTCAGGGCTTTCAGTGTGCTCATCATCTAGGTAGTGTTCATTGTACCTGATAGGTAGGTTTTTATTCCTCTCCTCCTGCTCCCTCCCCTCTTTTGACTTCCAGTGACCTTTATATCCCTTGTGCCCATCGATTAGCTCCCCTTAGAGAGTACATGCTATATTTGTTTCTCCATTCCTGAGATGCTTTACTTAGGATAATGGTCTCCAGTTCCATCCAAGTTGCTGCAAAAGACATCATTTTATTCATTTTTATGGCTGAGTAGTATGTGTGTGTGTGTGTGTGTGTGTGTGTGTGTATATATGTGTGTGTGTGTGTGTGTGTGTGTATATATATATATATATATATATCTGCATTTTCTTAATCTTCTCATGAATTGATGGGCACTTAGGTTGATTTCACATCTTTGTGGTTATGAATTGTACTGTAATAGACATTCAAGTGCAGGTGTCTTTTTAATAAAATGACTTATTTTCCATTGGGTAGATACTCAGTGATGGAATTGCTGGGTCAAATGGTATATGTAATTTTTCTTATGCATTTCACTTTCACACATTATAAACCCCAGAATTCATTTTTATTACTTTGCCTAGTTATCTTAAAAACATTTAAATAATAAGAGAAAATCTTATGTACAGAGGGTACAAAAAATCTTATACATTGTAAGAAAGGAAAAAACAAAAAAAAAAAACAAAGAAAGGAACAAACTTTTAAAATTGTCATACTCAGTATATACCAATGACTTTTGTTAACTTGTATATTGTATTTTGTATCTCTTGTAATTGCAGAAGTCAAATGTGACTTGAGTATTACAATTTTTTTTTTTTAAATAGAGTCTCACTATGTTGCCCTGGGTAGAGTGCTGTGGCATCACAGCTCACAGCAACCTCAAACTCTTAGGCTTCAGCAGTTCTCTTGCCTCAGTCTCCCAAGTAGCTGGGACTATAGGTGCCTGCCACAATGCCTGGCTATTTTTTTTTTTTTCTGTTGCAGTTGTCATTGTTGTTTAGCTGGCCTGAGCTGGGTTCTAACCTGCCAGCCTGTGTGTATGTGGCCAGCGCCCTCCCCACTGAGCTATGGGCACCTCCGAGTTTTAGAGTTTTAATACAGTTTTTTTCCTTTCTTAAAATATATATATATATTTTTGGCACCCTCTGGATTTCAATATATAGAAACCATTTCAGTGTTCCTTAATTCCAGTGCTTATTGCTATCTAGTATCATTTTCCTTCTGCTAAGAGGATATATTTTAACACTTCTTGTAGTGTAGGCTGCTGCTGCTGTTTTGTATGTGTGAATATATCTTTATTTCACCATTGGCTATAGGGTTCTAGCTTGATTTTTAAATTCCTCTCTCCATTTCTTTTTTTTTTTTTTTGAGACAGAGCCTCAAGCTGTCACCCTGGATAGAGTGCTGTGGCATCACAGCTCACAGCAACCTCCAATTCCTGGGCTGGAGCGAGTCTCCTGCCTCCGCCTCCCAAGTATCTGGGACTACAGGCGCCCGCCACAATGCCCGGCCATTTTTTGGTTGCAGCCGTCATTGTTGTTTGGCGGGCCCGGGCTGGATTCGAACCCGCCAGCTCAGGTGTACGTGGCTGGCACCTTAGCCCACTGAGCCACAGGCGCCGAGCCTCTCTCGCCATTTCTTATTCCATCATCTCTTTGTTTACATTATTTTTGACGAGAAGTCTAATGTCATCCTTATCTTTGTTCCTTTGTGTGTAAGGATGTCTTTTTTCCTCTATAGCTTTATTTTTATTTTCTATTTATTTATCTGTATATATTTATAAGATATTAAGTGCAAGTTTACTACATTGATGTAGTAAACTGTGGCGAAGTCAGGGCCTCCAATGCATCCATTACTGGAGCAATGCATATTGTACTCACCAAGCAACCTCCTATAATCCACCCCCCTGCTACTCCTTACCTCTGTGTTTCTCCTTTGGCTATCATTCCGCAGTCTGTTTCCATGTGTACACATTATTACATGGAAGCTTTTAAGATTTTCTGTTTATCACGGTTGATAGCTATTACATTATAATTTACCTCAGTGTAGTTTTCTTCATGTTTCTTATTGATATTTTTTGGGGCTTCTTGAGTATGTGGTTTTATAGTTTTCATGAAGTTTAGGGAAAAAATGACCATTATTTCTTCAAATATTTTCTTCTGTCCTTTCATATACCCCTTTGGGGACTCCAGTTACTTGTAAATTAGGATACTTCAGGTTATTCCACAGCTCATTGGTGACATTTAATATTTTCACATTCTTTTTTTCTCTCCCCATGTTTGATTTTTTTGATGGTTCCTATTACAGTACCCCCAAATTAATTCATCCTTTAGCAATGTCTAATTTGACATTAATCCATGCAGTGTATTGTTCTTCTCAGACTTTGTAGTTTTTATACTCAGAAGTTCCATTTGGGTTATTTTCATATCTTCCATATTTTTGCTTAACTTTTTGAACATATGAAATGTGTTATAATACCCGTTTTGATGCTCTTCTTTTCTAATTTTACTACTTGGGTCAGTTATTCTTGGTCAATTATTCTCCTTATTATATCTGTGTTTTCTGCCTTTTTGCATGACTGCTAATCTTTAATTGGACGTCAGATACTGTTAATGGTGGAAATTTCTATTCTATAAATCATTTTGAGCTTTATTCCTAGATTCAGTTAATTTACTTAGAAATAGTTTAATCTGGCTTTTATGATTTGTTAGATGGGTCTGGAACAGTGCTCAGTTGAGGGCTAATTATTTCTATTGCTGAGGTACGATCTTGATTATTCTACCCAGTGCCCTATGAATTGTGAGTTTTTCCAGTCTGGCTGGTAGTAACTGGCACTATTCCTGGCACTTGGTGAATGCCAGGTATTGTTCTCTCTAATTTTTTCAGATCGTTCTTTCCCCTGATAAGCATATGTTGATCTGTTCTGAATACCTGAGGGAAAGATCCTTTGCAGATTGCTCGATTCTGTCTCTCTGCAGATCTCCTTTCTGGTACTCTGTCTTATGAACTTTAACTGTCTTTGCGTATAGATGCTCAGCTTTCATAATTCAGAGAGTCTGCCAGATTTTGCCTCAGTTTACCCTCCCTGTTCTGTGGCCTGGGAACTCACTCAAGGTATTAAGCCAAAAGGCTCACTTCATGTTTTCCCGTCTCTCAAGGATCAGGGTCCTTGATTGCCTGATATCTAGTGTCGTGAAAACCATTATTATTTTTTATTTTTTATTTTTGTAGAGACAGAATCTCACTTTATCCCTCTCGGTAGAGTGCCGTGGCATCACACAGCTCACAGCAACCTCCAAATCCTGGACTTAAGTGATTCTCTTGTTCTCTTGCCTCAGCCTCCCGAGTAGCTGGGACTAAAGGCGCCTGGCACAACACCCTGCTATTTTTTTGTTGCAGTTTGGCTGGGGCTGGGTCTGAACCCGCCACCCTTGGTAAATGGGGCCGGCGCCTTCCCGACTAAACCGCAGGTACCGCCCTGAAAACCATTATTTCATGTATTTTTAATGTTGTTTTAAGCATGAGGATAAATCTAGTCCCTGTTTCTGTGTTATCTGAAAGTAGAAGCCTTAATTCTTTTTTTGTTATAGATAGAAATGTTTATTATTTTTCTGGTCCATTTAAATTTTTTATTGAAACATAATATTTGTGCATTTTATGGGGGTACCTGTGATATTACATACATAGAATATGTAATGATCAAGTCAGGGTATTTAGGATACCCTTGAGTATTTTGTCATTTCTATGTGTTGGGAATATTTTAAGTCCTCTCTTCTAGCTCTTTTGTAATATGCAATACACTGTTGTTAACTATAGTCACCATACTCTGCTATTGAACATTAAAATTTACTCGTTCTGTCTAACTGTATGTTTGTACCCATTAACCAACCTCTCTTGATTATCCCCTGCCCTTCCCATTCTCTAGTATCTGTCCTTCTACTTTCTACCTCCATGAGATCAACTTTTTTTTGTTTTTTGTTTTTGTTTTGCAGTTCGGCTGGGGCCCGGCTTGAACCCGCCACCCTCGGTATATGGGGCCGGCGCCCTACTGATGAGCCACAGGCGCCGCCCGAGATCAACATTTTTAGCTTCTACATATGACTGAGAACATATGATATTTGTCTTCCTGTGCCTAGCATATTTCACTTAACATAATTAAGTTCTTGTTCTACCCATGTTGCTGCAAATGACAGGATTTCATTCTTTTTATGGCTAAGTAGTATCCTATTATGTATATATACTGCATTTTCTTTATCAATTCATTTGTTGATGGGCACTTAGGTTGATTCCATATCTTTGCTATTAACGACAGTGCTGCAATAAACATGGGGTGCAGAAATTCCTTTGGTAGATTGATTTCCTTTTCTTTGGATAAATGCTCAGTGGGATTGCTGGATCCTATGGTAGTTCTATTTTTAGTTTTTTGAAAACTCTTCTTACTGTTTTCCATGGCTGTACTAAATTTACGTTACCACCAACGGTATATGAGAGTTCCCTTTTTTTTGTATTCTCTCCATTCCTGTGTGTGTGTGTGTGTGTGTGTGTGTGTGTGTGTTTAATAGTAGCCATTGTAACCAGGTTAAGATACCTCATAGTGGTTTTGACTTGCATTTCCCTAATGATTAGTGATGTTGAGCATTTTTTCACATACCTGTTTTCTATTTTTATGTCTTCTTTTGAGAAATTGCTGTTCATATCCTTTGTCTACTTTTTAATGGAATTATTTCTGTTTTTTTTTTTCTCTTGAGTTCCTTGTATATTTTGGATATTAGTCTTTTGTCTGATGAATAGGAGGCAAATATTCTCTCCCATTATACAGGTTGTATTTTTATTTATTTATTTTGAGACAGAGTCTCACTATGTCATCCTTTGTAGAGTGCTGTGGCGTCACAATTCACAGCAACCTCAGACTCTTGGGCTTAAGCGATTCTCTTGCCTCAGCCTCCCAAGTCACTGAGACTACAGGTGCCTGCTATAACACTTGGCTATTTTTTTGTTGTAGTTGTCATTGTTGTTTGGCAGGCCCCTGCTGGATTTGAACCTGCCAACTCCAGTGTATGTGGCTCTAGCCACTTGAGCCACAGGTGCTGAGCCTGCAAGTTGTATTTTTACTCTGTTTATTTTCTTTGCTGTCCAGAAGCTTTTTAGTTTGATATAGTTTCATTTGTCTACTTTTGTTTTTGTTGCTTATGCTTTTGAGGTCTTACTCATAAAATCTTTGCCTAGTCCAATGTCCTGTAGTGTTTCCTCTGTTTACTTCTAGTAGTTTTATAGTTTTCGGTCATTTAGGTGTTTGATCTATTTTGAGTTGATATTTATATATGGTAAGAGGTAGGGGTCATTCAGTTTTCCCAGCACCATTTATTGAAAACAATATCCTTTCCCCAATATATGTTCTTGACACCTTTGTCAAAAATCAATTGGCTGTAAATACATGGATTTATTCTGGGTTCTGTGTTCTGTTCCACTAGTCTATGTGTCTGTTTCTGTACTATAATACTATGCTCTCTTGGTTAGTATAGTTTTGTAATATATATATATATATTTTTTTTTTTTTTTCTAGAGACAGAGTCTCACTTTATCGCCCTCAGTAGAGTGCCGTGGTGTCACACAGCTCATAGCAACCTCCAACTCCTGGGCTTAGGCGATTCTCTTTGCCTCAGCCTCCCGAGTAGCTGGGACTACAGGCGCCCGCCACATCGCCCGGCTATTTTTTTGTTTGTTTTGTTTTGCAGTTTGGCCGAGGCCAGGTTTGAACCTGCCACCTTCGGTATATGGGGCCGGTGCCCTACTCGCTGAGCCACGGGCACTGCCCCTGTAATATGTTTTGAAGTCAAGTTAATATAATGTCTCTAGCTTTGTTCTTTTTCCTCAGGATTGCTTTGACTATTCAGGCTCTTTTTTGGTTTCATGCAAATTTTAAGATTTTTTTTTTCTGTTCTGTGAAAAAAAGTTTAGTATAGTTTTTGATAGGAATTGCATTGACTCTGTAGATTTTTTTGGGTAGTATGGTCATTTTAACAATATTAATTCTTCCAATACATAAGCACGAGGTATCTTTTTGTTTGTTTTGTCCTCTTCAATTTATTTCATCAGTGTTTGTAGTTTTTCTTGTAGAGGTCTTTTACTTCCTTAGTTAAAGTTACTCATAAGTATTTTTTGTAGCTATTGTAAATGGGATGCTTCCTTCATTTCTTTCCAACTGTTTCATTATTGGTGCATGTATATATTAATAGAAATGCTACTAATCTTTGTATGTTGATTTTGAATCCTGCAACTTTACTGAATATGTTTATCAGATCTAAGAGTCTTTTGGTGGAGTTTTTAGTTTTTCTAAATATAAGAACATGTCTTCTGCAAAGAGAGATAATTTGATTTTTTTCTTTTCCAATTTGTATGCCTTATATTTCTTTGTCTTGCCTGATTGCTCTGGCCAAGATTTCTAGTACTATTGGAGTGGCGAAAGTGGTCATCTTTGTCTTGTTCTAGTTCTTAGAGGCAAGGCTTTTGACTTTTCCCCATACAATATAATGTTAGCTTTGGGTTTGTCATGTATGTCCTTTATGGAAGCCTTAATTCTACACATATAAATAACTTTTGATCTTTGTTTTTATTGTAATGCACATCCATATCCATTCTGTTTTTGATATTTGATTTTTTTTTTTTTTTTTTTTTTTGGTTTTTGGCCGCGGCTGGGTTTGAACCCACCACCTCTGGCATATGGGGCCAGCACCCTACTCCTTTGAGCCACAGGCCCTGCCCATATTTGATTTTCTTGAACTGTGAATTTTGTGTGTGTGTCTGTGCATTTATGCAGTTAGGCATATTTATATACACATAAACATATACTTAAAAAAACCTACCATGGACTATAGTTTTTTAGTCTATGACTTTGTTGGATGCTATACATGTCTGCTGTTGAGTGAACTGGGGGAATAAAAGATTGCATTCATTAATAGAGTAGGTTATGAAAGAGCCCAACTGATTCTCTTCAGTGGTATGAATAAGATAATTGTCTATTTTCAATGGCAGTTTTGTGCAGTGTTTATGATGGCATTGAAGAGAGACACAGACAAGATGTTAATACTGTAGTGATTTTTATCCATTGTGGGGAAGTCCAGTAAAGGATGGAAGTCTAATTTGGCAGGTGAAGTCCTCTCAATCCCGTCAGGATAAAAGAGGGCAGCAATTTAGAAGAAGGTAGCTGTTAACCAAGGGATTGGAAGTACCAAGAAGCCAGAGTATGTTGAAGCAACCTAGAGATGAGAAATAGCAGAAAATCACTGTTACCCCTAGGGCTGGCACAGGGAAAAGATAGTATCCCCAGAGCCCAGGAATGAGGTTGTTTGGTACCAACTGGAATCACTATGAAGGCTGCCCAGTGAGACATGGGATCTGGAGGGAGGGCTTTCCAGTGGGAGCTTCAGCTATGGAGAACGTATAGCCACCACCTGAGAGGGGTAGAGATAACCTACTTTGTTTCTTCCTTCCTGCCATCCTCTAGTCTCTCACTGGTACCTCTCATTCCATAAATGCAACTGAAAGCCACTTGAAAGTGGTCTGCAAATGTAGTTTACAGGAATCACCCCTCCCCTCTCCTACCAATGTGGCAGAGCAAGAAAGGGTAGAAAGTGGATCTGAGGGTACTTAAGCCCAAGACTAGCATGAAGATCCTTCCTCAAATTTATGCCTATTCTGGTGTATAGTATATCCAGTACCTAGATGTGATCTGGGAGAGAATACAACTGTATAGTTAGGGTCAAGAAAAACCAGTATCTCTATGAGCAAACTCTTGGGAAAAAGAAGTTAGGTATTGAGGCACAAACTGGAGCTCCTGTGGTAATACATGTCTGAAGGATGAGATGAAGTATATATGACAAATAGGTGTTCACATTTGAAATATTAAGCATATACATTAAAAACCCTCATATCAGCTATTTTGTAAGCTTATCAATCAATGTTGTTTTACTGAATTTTTTTTTTTTTTTTTATAGAGACAGAGTCTCACTTTGTCGCCCTTGGTAGAGTGCCATGGCGTCATACAGCTCACAGCAACCTCCAACTCCTGGGCTTAGGCGATTCTCTTGCCTCAGCGCCCCCCGCCCCAGTAGCTGGGACTACAGGCGCCCGCCACAATGCCCAGCTATTTTTCTGTTTTTGCAGTTTGGCCTAGGCTGGGTTTGAACCTGCCATTTTAAGTATGTGGGGCCAGCGCCCTACTCGATGAGCCATAGGCGCCGCCCTGAATTTTTATATATTATTTGGGGGAGGAAGGGTTGGTAGATATGAAAACAGAAGGAAGGACACTTTTTATAGTGTAACTAACATTGTAATTTAATGTACATGTTAATCTTTGTAGGCAAATGCAAGTATTTTTGTACCAATGTCTTCTTTTCATAGAACCACATTAAGAGTGGTAACTGACATCTCTAGGCCTCCTTTTGATTAGCTCATACAGGGAAACTGTGCATCGAGTGGGGACTAATCTGTCTGAATTAGTATTCTTTGGATTTATGGTGATATTTCTTCAGTTTTTACAATTTCTTCAATTCAAGGAGTGCTTGAAAAATTCCTAATTAGAGTTGGTTTTCTGTAAAAGAAGACATTCCCAGAGGAGTAGTGCAATTAAGCCCCTGCTGGTAAGGAGGGCCTGGCCGGGCCAGTGACACCAGGTCAGGAGATAATGCAGGTTTGACCAGTTTTTTCTACTTTAAAAGGCCAAATGGGCATTAAGCACGATAATTTGCTTGACACAGGCTTTTAGTATTTCAAGTATATGGTCCTTGTGGGAAAAGGCTGTATAAGATATAAGTACACCTGAAAAACTAATAGCCTTCTAGCTTCAGCCCAGAGATAAGACATGTAGAGTGATCTTCCTTACAATGGAAAAAATGGACAGGTGGCAAATAAATGAGTTTTCTTGAGCCCTGGAGAAAACTGAGATCCAGGGCAAACAACTAACCCCAAATCAGGAGAGAGATGGGAACCCCTGAAGGAAGAAATAGGACCTGAACATTTGCTTACCTGGGATAGACACTATAGAATGGTACCTATGAGGACTGACTATTTAAGTCTGTGAACTCATCCTAGAAAAAGTGCTGTAAACTTCATTGCTGAATATCACTACAGCTACCTTCTAAGTACTCCCCTTGGGAAGCTATGCACTGACTCTAGCACCTAGTCCACCCTTCAGAACAATTTGGAACTTTTTTTCTGGAATGACCATCAGAACTGTTGTCATACAGCACATAACAATATGCAACAATATTGAATGCCACTCAGCAAGACACCACCACACATTGACAAGAACATAGCTGTGAGACACTGATAACACCAAGGTTATGAAACCTTACCAAGTTGCTTGTATGGTGCTGCCAGTGTAAGCACATGGTGGCAAGTTCATAAACTTAATTGTCATATTTTCATACGACAACAGCTCTGATGGTCATTCCAGAAAAAGAGTTCAAAAATTGCTTTGAAAGGTGGACTAGGTGTTGGCGTTGGCAGAAGTTTCACAAGGGGGTACTTCAAAGGTGACCATAGTGATATGCAGAAGTGAGGTTATGTAGCACTTTTTCTAGGAGCACTTCGTGAACTTAATTTTCAGACTTCCATATACTAAATACCTATATATCTGGACTTTTTGTTCTGGTCATTTGGTATGTCTCTTTTCATAAATGAATACCACAGTATCAATTGTTGAGGCCCTTAGAGTATATTTTAAAATCTGGCAGGGCTAGTACCTTCTTGTTGCCTTTTTTTTTTTTTCACCTGAATGTTCCTGGTTCTTCTTGTTTGTTTAATTTTGTACATGACTCTAGAATCAGCTTGTCTAGTTCCTGTCCAAATGCCTATTGGCATTTTATTAGGATAGCATCGAATTTATGAGTCACTGTGAGAGAATCATTTTTATGATGCCAATTCATCCTACTCAGGGAGTTCCTATGTCTTTTTGTTGGTTAAAACCTGTTGTGTTCTTCTGGAATATTTTTGAACTTTCCTCTTAAGTTTTGTACATTTCTTAAGTTTATCCTTAGATATTTTATGTTTTTGTTATTATTGTAAGTAAGATTTTCTTGTCCATTATATGTTTTAACTGTATTATTGTTCTAGATTTCCTGTATTTTCTTTTTAAAAAAGATTTTGCTTAGCCACATTATTTTTCATTTTTTTTAAGAGCCCAGGATATTTTCTGAAAATCGTCAAGTGGTTTTTACTATATTTCTGCTTTGTAATGAAGTATTTTTACAATTAATATGAGAAATTGAAATACTGAAAATGGGTTAGAATTTCTCATTGAAATTCTGGTAATGGTGGGTTTGTCCATAAGTTCTTGAAGGCAATGATGATTGAACCCGAGAGGATATTTTAACACTGGTTTAGTGGAGACTGACTAAGCATGAATCAGAACTTGAAATCCTGAAAGTTAACAGATTAGACATTGGATAACTATTTTGGCTGAATGTTGAATGATGTTAAAAATCAGTATTTAGCCAAGACCAAAATATTGTTACTTAGAATGAAACTTCGAGTTAAGTAAATCTGAAATTTTATCCAGAAATACATAATTACTACAATTTTCTTTTGTGGGTCATGGTCTTGCTCTTTCAGTCAGGCTAGACCACAGAGGCATCATCATAGCTCACGGTAGCCTCAAACTCCTGGGCTCAAGTGATCCACCTGCCTTAGCCTCCTGAGTGCATTGAGACTACAGGTGCATGCCACCATGTCCAGCTGATTTTTAAACTTTTTCTAGAGATGAGGTCTTGCTCTGTTGCCCAGGCTGGTCTCAAACTGCTGGCCTTGAGCAATCCTCCCACCTTTTGTCTCCCAAATGCTGGGATTATAGGCACGAGCCACTGTACCCAGTCTAATCAGTATAATTTTATTAAAAATGTTAGACGTCGGGCGGCGCCTGTGGCTCAGTGAGTAGGGCACCGGCCCCATATACCGAAGGTGGCAGGTTCAAACCCAGCCTTGGCAGAACTTCAAAACAAAAAAATAGCTGGGTGTTGTGGTGGGCGCTTGTAGTCCCAGCTACTTGGGAGGCTGAGGCAAGAGAATCGCCTAAGACCAAGAGCTGGAGGTTTCTGTGAGCTGTGTGATGCCACGGCACTCTACGGAGGGTGATAAAGTGAGACTCTGTCTCTACAAAAAAAAAAAAAAAGTTAGATGTCATATATTTTAAAAGTTCTGCATTACAAGGCAAGAGGTAATTTCTCAGCACTATCAGATGCTAGATAGCATGTGTGTTCATTAGATTGTATGTGTATGATACCAAGGTGATAACTAAAGATTAAATGCAACTCTAAAAGTTTGTTTTAAAATGTTATAAATGCTAATACATCAAACAGTTCCACAAAGATTAGATTTATGTCATAATCTAATCTCTTTTATTGTATCTTGTATCGTTACTTAACTTTCTAGATACTTTGTTGGCTTAACCAGGTATGTTGCTTTTCCCTTAAGTTATTTAACAGTTTCATCTCCATTCATTAATTCACTCAACAAATATTTACTATTTGCCTATTTATTTATATATATATGTTCATTTTTAAAAGCCAGGTTTATTGAGGTATAGTTTATGTACAATAAAATTTACTACTTTTAAATATACAGTTCATTGAGTTTTGACATTGTGTACGCTTGTGTAACCACCACCAAAATCAAGATATAGATTTGGTTTTGATTTCTGTTTTCCCAAAAGTCTTCATACTTTTGCAGAACATGCCCTTCTCCTACCTTCAGATCTTGGCAACTAGTGATCGTTTTTTCTTTCTGTTTAGTTTTGCCTTTTTTAGAACTTCATGTAAATGAAATCAGGTATTAGATATAACCTTTTGTGTCTAGCTTCTTTTACTTCGCATAATGCTTTTGAGATTCATCCATGTTGTGTATATCAATAACATGTTCCTTATTTTATTGCTGAGTAGCAGTAATGGATGAATGGATGAATCACAGTTTACTTACACATTCACCATTTATTGAACATTTGGGTTGTTTTCAGTTCTGAGGTATTATAAATAAATCTGCTCTGAACATTTGCTTACACGTCTTTGTGTGGGCATGTGTTTTCATTTCTGTTGGATAAATACCCAACAGTAAGATTTTTGGGTTGCTTGGTAAGTGTATGTTTAACTTTATAAAAACCTGGCAACCTTTTTCAAAGGATCTGAACATTTTACATTCCTAGCAGATGCATAGAAGATTTCCAATTATTCCACATCATTACTAACTTTGGTTAGTTAGGAATTTTTAATTTTAGCTATTCTAGTATGAAATAGTATCTTATTGCTGTTCTAATTCGCATTTTCCTAATAACTAATGTTAAACATCTTTTCTTATGCTTATTTGCCTTCCAAAGCTTCTTTAGTGAAGTCTCTGTTTATATTTTTCCCATTTTTAATCTTTTTGTCCTTCTATTTGTTGGGGTCCCACCCTGGGGGCAGGGTCCGCTAAGACCTGTGGAACTGGTGCGACAGATTGAAGAAATATAAAGTTTGGAATGACAGTAAAGAAACGAGACACAGGGGTGGCACCTGTGGCTCAAAGGAGTAGGGCGCCGGCCCCGTATGCTGGAGGTGGCAGGTTCAAACCCAGCCCCGGCCAAAAACTGCAAAAAAAAAAAAAAAAAAAAAAGAAAAAAAAAGGAAAGAAGGACATGAGACACAGAATAGAATTTTCAAAGGTGGGAGCTCATGGGACCGTTGCCCGTTTGTTGGCTCCGGCGAATGGCCCATCTTTGTTCCACTCAGTTTTTATTCAAATCTCTTTGCCCAGGTGGTAAGCTGAGGGATGGAACAAAGACACCAGCAGTTTCTCTGAGTGAACATATCAGCTCCTATTGTTATTATTATTAACTTTAACGATTTGAGCAGTTTTGAGGAATCTGAAACTTGAGCCTTGTCTGGGGGCAGCCTCCTGTCTGGAGTCACACAGATAACTAGGGAGGTGTCAAACTCCGCTAGTTCCCTGTGGAGTAAAATGCCACCGGCGTTAATGTCCCCTGAGGAATTGGTGGGAGAGAGGCATTTTCCTCTCTTCACTTCCTCTGTGATAAGGGATGTAAGCCCTCCTGCCCATATCGCAGGGCTGGAGCCGTTCCCTCGGTCTCTGCCCCAGCCAAATGCAGATCTCCACAGTGGGTATTTGCTTTATCTGTTTAATGGGCAGGAAACGACCTAGAAGATGTCTTTTTCTAGGACTTGCCTTAGCCTCTTCTATGGCCATTGTTTTCCTCAGAGTGTTCACAGACTCAGCAGGGGTGTTTGTTTAAGCTGTATCCCCAATCCGCCAGAGTTTCAGGAAAGGCCGGAAACTTGTTCACATAAGAAATTTAGCAATGGCTGGCTTAAAGGTAAATTAGCTGACTTTCCTTTGTTCCGACTCCTTTAGCTTACATTTTAATTTTCCCTTTTTCTGGGGGTAGCCTCCCCTGCCAAGAATGGTGTCTTCAGTCCCTATTCGGCCTGCACTATTAAGTAGTATATTTTATATTTTCTGGGTACCAATCCTTTATCAGATAAGTGGTTTATACTATTTTCTACATGTTTGCGGCTTTTAATTTCTTTGACAATCTCTTTTTAAGAGTAGAAATTTAAAATTTTTATGAAGTCCAATTTGAGTTTTTCCTTTATGGTTTATCCTTTTTTTTTTTTTTTTTTTTTTTTGGAGACAGAGTCTCACTATCTCACCTTTGGTAGCATGTTGTGGCGACACAGCTCACAGCAACTTCCAACTCTTGGGCTTAAGCGGTTCTCTTGTCTCAACCTCTCAAGTAGCTGGGCCTACAGGCACCTGCCAAATGCCCAGGTATTTTTTTTGTTGTTGTCGTTGTTTGGCAGGTCCGGGTCGGGATTGAACCCACCAGCCTGGGTTGTATGTGGCTGGCGCCCTAGCCGCTGAGCTACAGGCGCCGAGCCGGTTTATGCTTTTTGTATTCATTTTAAATATTGTAAATAAGTTAACTATTTTGTATGTCAAATTAGCAGCTTTCACAGTCATTAATCAACATTTTATTCTTATAGTAATGAAGATGAATATATCCTTCATGTAAAACACATAATGCTATTTGTAAGTTGGAGTAAAAATTGCCTCAATAAATATAGATGGCATGCCTTGTTTATATTACCTGGTTTGTTATACTGGTCTCATTTGATGATAACCTATGCCAGCAGTTCTCAACCTGTGGGTCGCGACCCACAGGAACTGTATTAAAAGGCTGCGGCATTAGGAAGGTTGAGAACCACTGACCTATGCTATCATATGGTTGTTGGTCACTAACAGCTAAGGGATACCAAAAATGGCATTGCAGGAGATTTTCAGTTATATCTGAAGACCAGAGATGATTTCCCAAGTCAAACTTTGGGCCATCCCTAACTTATATTGGCTGGTTCCTTGTATTTAATTCGGTATTGTCTATTAAGTACAGATTTGGATCTTTCCATGAAGAGACCCAAGTAAGTTCAATCATGATTTTCACAAGATTGAGTCACATGTTGAATACCTAAGCATTTATTGTCTATTCTTTGTACAGTGACATAGGCTATACTCAAAAGAATGGTTATGGGGAAATTAGCTTCCTGGTGGAGCGCTGATCAGCTTGATGAGCAGGGGCTCATCTGCAGAGCTGTGACCAATGTGGGGTCTGTGGTCACTGTCTCCTTCGCCCACCCATTCTCCTCGGTTTCTCATTCCTTCTCCTGCCCAACTGGTACTACCTACCTGGGAGAGCTGCCAGGAGTTTCCTGGGAGCCACAATGGTGAATACTTATTTTGCTAGGAAGTAGAAAAATGCTTGCGGAGAAAAATATGCTCCCCAAGTTCAAGGGCCACCTAAAATGCTGATGATGTCACTGGTTCTGTGAAAAGTGAAAGGAGAAATCTTTTGGAAGATGATTCAGATGAAAAAGAGGCTTTTTTTCCCTAAGGAAACCATCTGGACTAAGATTTGGACCTAGAAATGATAAAATTAAGCATGTTCAGAATTGGGTGGATAAAGTTACTGATGTTATGCAAGAAAACATTACAAAGGTAATTGAGAGAGGGGAAGAGACTAGATGAACTGCAGGACAAATCAGCAATAGATTCAAACAACTTAAATCTGGTGATGTTATTGCAAAATAAAAGCCATCATGGCTTTGATTGCAGTTATCCTTTTGCTAGTGAGTATAATTCTTATAGTTGTGAAATATCATACTTGTTTTGATGACAGAGATCTTCATTAAACAAGATTTGGGACAATAATAATAAAAGATTGCTACATAATTTAAGTGAAACCTATGCATATAACTTTGAAAACTTCATTTTCAAGAAACTAAGAGGCAAATATCACTTCAAACTGGAGCATTGAGAATGCCCAATTATCTTCTCCTAACAAAATTTTCTTTTAATAATTACATTTAAGGTGACGATAATCAAACTCTATTTTGCCATAGTCCAAGGGTCTAATTTGATACTAGATACTTGCCAGTCATAATTTGTGTATATAACTAATAAACACTGATGACAGTATTTCATACTAGTATTTTAATGACATAAGGACTTGACATTATTGCATTAAGGTTCAGGTAAGGCTGTGGGTCAGGAAGACTATGTAGGGTACCAAGTAATTATGCTGAAAGAGATGCATAACCATTCTGTCAGTATTTGTAAAAATATTCCTTTCATATTACAATTGCTTTGCAAGCAAATTCTACATGTTTATGGGTGTAACAAAAGTGCTAAATGTTATAAATGTTGCTGCCTTCAGCTATAACTAAAAACATTCCAGTTAACCTAGTTTTGGACGTATAAGGGAATGTGTAGTAATTTTTTGGCATTTGGATTATGGAAATGGAAAATTTAAACAGTGTGAAAAAGATAGTATAGCACCATAAAACTGGAGATAATAAAATTAAAAAAAAAGAAATTAGCTTCCTGATCCCTCTGGGGTGGCTTTTTCTTCCTATAAGAATTGAGAAAGTGGTTTGGATGAAGCCTTTGGCCTTTAGTATTTCATATGTATGTATAAGGATCATTGACATGCAAACATTGGGACTTTTAAAATTTATAATTTTCCTTCACCATAGTAGAATAATTGTGACCCAGCTTCATTCATTGCTTAAATGCAGTTAATGTTTTCCTGAGTTTTTAGTATTTAAGAGGCTGGGCTGTGGTGTCAGGTGATAGGAAGAGGAAACAAAGAAAAGGTTTCTATCTCTAAGTTGACACTCTGAGGAGAGCACAGCTGTATGGTGAATCTAAGGCCAAAGTAGGCTGTGTATCTGAGTTTAGGGCATGTGAGGATCAGTTGTAGATGAAACAGGAAATATGTTCAGGGAACAGATTTTATGGAGCCTCAGTTGCCATTCGGGGACCTGAGGCTTCATTCTGTTAAAAACGGATTGGCATTCATGAATGAAGGCTTGGGTTGATTTAGGTTTCTCATGTGCTATGTCTTTGAAAATAGTAGAGTTAGGATAATTGGGGGATGTTATGCCTGCCTTAGTTGTTGAAGGGAGCTGCCGCTGGGTTGAAGTGCTGTCAATTGGTTTGGGGACCTTCAGCATGCCTGAGAGTGGCATAAAGATTGGCAGGAGAAGGGGCTGTGGCTTCTTTTCATCAATAAGACCTACAAACATCTTTTCTGTCATCTGTGACAGTCATGTATGACCTGTGTGGATGAGGGGGCAAAAGAAGCTGTGTGCTTGGGTAGCTGCTGCGCCTCCCATTGAGAAGAAGCTGCTGTCTCCGAGGTATCACCTGCCCCATATCTGTCTATAAAGCTAAGTAAATGTATTCAGTGCATATCTGTTTGTATCTTGGGAGTCTGGCTGCCAACTTGACCCCATCACTGCAGTTGTGCTGTTACACTGCCACCTTGGAGTGAAAGGTTAGCGTTTTGAAGTGGGATTGTCTCAACGCTGTGGGCATCTAAATCAGGGTCAAAGCAACAAGAAGGTAAGAAGAATGAGGAGCATCTGCCTCCATGATAGGCCCTGAGACTCCTTTCAGCAGCTCTGGCAGATGGTCTGGGGCAGAAGGGAGAACAGAACTCTAGCTACAGCTCTGGTGAGCTGTCTAAATGGGGCCAGGGGCTCTTCCTAGTTGAGTAAACATTTAGAAAATGTTTATTTTAATAAAAAAATTAACAAATAGTGCTTAATATGTGCCAAGTACTATTCTAGGCATTTCATAAATATTGACTCATTTAATTCCTCATAAGAACTCAATACTATTTATCATTTTCTATTGTAGCTGGGCTCCATTGCTCAGTGGTTAGAGCATTGGTCTTGTAAACAAGGGGTGGAGAGTTTGATCCTCTTCAGGGCCTCCGGTTGATTTAAAACTCTGTAAAAAAAAGTTTCCTGAGACACAAAGAAGTCAAGTGACTTGCCCAAGTCATCTAACTTAGTAAATGGTGAAGCTAAGCTTTGAACCCAGGTACTCTGTCTTTAAATTCCCTGCTCTGAACCCTTCTGAGGCTTCTCTTCCTCATTCTTCCTCATAGGGAATGGGTGGAATTGATAGTTTTTTAAAAAACGTCATTGCTGGCTCGGCGCCTGTGGCTCAACGGGCTAAGGCACCAGCCACGTACACCTGAGCTGGCGGGTTCAAATCCAGCCCGGGCCCGCCAAACAACGACGGCTGCAACCAAAAAATGGCCGAGTGTTGTGGCGGGCACCTGTAGTCCCAGCTACTTGGGAGGTGGAGGCAAGAGACTCGCTCGAGCCCAGGAATTGGAGGTTGCTGTGAGCTGTGATGCCATGGCACTCTATCCAGGGGTGACAGCTTGAGGCTCTGTCTCAAAAAAAAAAAAAAAAAGTCATTGTTGATGACTAAGTCAAAGCTCTCATGCAGGTTACAGCTGTACAGGGTGATATCACCGGGTATTTTCAGGGAGCACAGATTCCTCATGCTGTACATAGGTAAAGATAGCACCTGCCCTTTGGCTTGTACCCCTGTCCTACTACCAGAGAGTGTCTATCCTATGGTTTTAGCACCCAGCATCACATCTGTTGATCTCCTCTGCTACTGAGACAGCCCCTTCTCTCAAATTCTTGGAGTCAGAGAGTTTATCCCCGCCTGCCAATGCCCCACCTCCTGCCTTGGCAGAAATTCTCAGCTTTGATACTCCTGCAGTCACCTACTTTGCCTCTTCATAGGGGAGTGAATGAGTTTGCTTTGTGAGGAAACCAAGGTGAGATCTGAGCAACGGGTTTTCAGACACTGCTTTGTGGTGGTGTTTTCCTTTTCTTGGAAGAAATCTCATTTTCAGTAGAAATGACACGGGCTGCCCAACCCAGGCGTGTTACTCATAGCAAATGAAGCAAATTTATTCATTTTTCAAGATGAGCCTTATAATATAGGGTGGCTGTAATGTTCGTGGGCAATTTTAAATTGCGCTCTATTTTAAATTGCACGTGAACTTTATGGCCACACTCTATATAAACTACATATTATATCACTTCTTACATTAAGTCTGTCAGTTAAGTGTGGTAGTGACTTTATTTTATCCATCTTTCCTTTGCTAGGTGAGGAGATCAGCTGTAGCTTTTTAATCATGATTTTTATTCCTTACTACAAAGCCATGATTTGGTTTCTAGGTTGGCATTGTAAGAAGCCTAATGCTTTATCACAGCACGCCAGCTCCTCATGCTGCTGGCTGAGCAGAGGCTACTGAAATATCGATCAGGTTGTTTTTTTTCACTGTCACATTTTGCAACAAATGAAGCATGACACATCCCACTCTGTGACAGAAGCTGTGACTGACAATTGGTTTCATGTGGTGGCCTAAAATGACAGAATGTTACCTGCTTGCTAAGGAAGAATCTTCTGGAGTTTTTCCCTGCACCTCTGCTCTGAGCTCACAATAGAGCTTGTGCACCACATCTAATAAATTGCCATCTCAGTGTTACAATGTCCTGCAGGCACAAAGAATGAATAATTTTGTCATATAAAGTTTTGGTGGTCTCAAATCACTTATTTCATGTTATTTTAAGCATCCATATTTCATGTAGTTAATTTCTTTAGCACTTCAATTCTTTATGTCCAGTGCTGAAATTACACATCATAAATGGACTTATAAAAAGTCTTCCCTTGCCATATAGAATTTTATTGTTTACAAATAACCTTAGAATAATTCAGATGACTAAGGTTTGGGGTGGGAGGAGCAGTGCTTACTTGTGTACAGAGTTGTCTCTGTAACTCCCTGTTCTCTGTTTTTCTGCAAATAACTCTATTAGCTAGGTTAACAAACATCATCATCTATTAGCTAGGTTAACAAAGCTATAGATCACTGCATTTATATTTACAAAAAGCTATAATCAAGTAGGCATTTCTTATTAAAAGGACTTAAATTGGTGTTTAAACATTAAGGCAGCAACAATTATAAAACATACTAAAACTCCAACGTAAGGCTTTATGTACATTTTGAAACCCATATTCATAGGCCGCTTGTATGCTTTGCATTTTGGGGCTATTAATGATAGTGCTATTAATGATATTGTTGGTCCTAGTATCTAGTGCCTATTTCTTCACAAGAAGCCAGAGGCAGAGTTTTTTTAGAGCCCAGGATCATCAAAATAGTTTTTTGATTTATCAGCCTTTGCCATTAGAATAGGAAACCCATGTTTGTTCCAGTGTTTGCATATTTAATAGTTCAACCTGTAAAGTTTTATGTTTATTGAGGATGTGGGAAACAAAATGAAAAATAAAAACATATCTTGCTAGCGAATGTTGCTGACTGCTGTCATTAACTGCACTTACCACAATACACAATCATCTTTTCTCTTCATTTACTTATTTATGGGCTCCTCTTTCCTAATCACTCTAGATCATGAGGTTGATTGAGGCAAAGTCCTTGATTGCCTTCTTCATGATCACTCAGATGTTGGTTGCATGAGAGTCCCTGTAGCTACTGGGGGGTTGGTGGCGAGGCGTGGTGGGGAGGGTGTTTTCTCAACCCTGGGTCTTCACTTTGGAAGCCATGCTGTTTTATAATTAATTATAATAACTTAAAACCATGCAGCATCTGAAGATGACCCCATAGGCAATCAAATTTTGAAGCAAACTTATTTATTTTCAGAAGCTTAATGGGTGTATTAGAAAAACAAAGGAATCAGCATTAAAAAAAGATGGAGACTTTACTTCTTTTATGTTTACGTGAATGGAGCTGGAAAATATCCTTCTTAGTAAAGTATCTCAGGAATGGAAAAAAAAATCCAATGTACTCAGTACTATTATGAAACCAATTTATAATCACTCACACTTTCATATGAAAGATGAATCACAACTATAGTCCAGGATGAAGGAGAGAAGGAGAGAGAGATGGGAGGGGAGGGAGGTGGTTTGTCAGAGGGAGGGTAAACGGTGTGACCACACCTATGGAACATATTGCAAGGGTACAAGTCAAATCTATCAAGTATAGAACACAAATGTCTTAACACAGTGATTAAGTAAATGAGGTGAAAGCTATGATAATTAGTTGGATGTAACTACTCCAATTTGTACAAAAAAATCAACACATGGAATCCCACACAGGCCTAAATGTATTCATGATCTATGTATATATGACTTAATAAAAGGGAAAAAAATAAAAACAACAACACAAAAAAGAAAACCAAAGGAATCATTTGCTTCTAGTTTTGGAACCAGAGAAACCAGAGGCTGAGGGGCATGCCCTTTTCCCTCACTCTCCTATTCTCTGACAGCTCTAATTTCCATTCAGGATAATATGACCGGAGGGAACTATTTGCATCTATGAAAATTCCACTCTTCTTCTGGCTAATAGGAGTAGAACAGTGGAAACGCATCTTATATGCTTTCTACCATTCCGGAGAATTATTTAAAAAGTCTCTTTCTGTCAGTTCTCACTACATGATTTGATTTTAGAAGTGGAAAGGATCTTATCTATTGGAGCACTTGAATCTCAATAGATTGGTATATTAAACTTTATTAAAAATAAGAATTATTTTCTGGAATTTTATAAGATCAAATCAAATTATATCTTTAAGTAGGACCATAAAGTAATCATAGTCAGAAAAAATATTTTATTATTTTTTTGTTTTTCTGTTCTTTTTTAAAATTAAGTCATAACTGTGTACATTAATGCATATATGGGGTACAGTGTGCTGATTTTATATACAATTTGGAATGCTTACATCAAACTGGTTAACATAGCTTTCACCTCACTTACTTAATTATTGTGTTAAGCCATTTATACTCAGCCCAGTGCCTGTAGCTCAGTGGGTAGGGCACCGGCCACGTATACTGGGGCTGGTGGGTTTGAACCTGGCCCAGGGCCTACCAAACAACAATGACAACTACAATCAAAAAATAGTGCCCGGGCGATGTGGTGGGTGCCCGTAGTCCCAGCTGCTTGGGAGACTGAGGCAGGATAATCACTTAAGCCCAAGAATTGGAGGTTGCTATGAGCTGTGATGCTACAGCACTTTACCGAGGGTGACATAGTGAGACTCTGTCTCAAAAAAAAAAAAAGACATTTATACTCTGCTCTTAATAGATTTGACATGTACCCTTGCATTATATGCACAATAGGTGAGGTCCCTCCGATTACTCTTTGGAACATCTTCTTCTTAGAAAAAATATTTTAAAGCCATTATTAATGTTGTTACATGTATGTAGACGAGAAGTGATCATTTTGTGGGCATGATGATTCGAAGTTCTTTGTTCAGTCCATTTGTTAAGTTTGGATTTTCTTGTACCAGGACACCTCACCTTTATCATCTACTCATAAGATGCTTTATTGCTTTTTTTAGGAGGTTTTGCTCTAGGAATTCAGGATATAGTTATGGCAGTCTAAAATATAGGTTGTTTTGCTTTGATATATCATCTCAGAGATCCTGAGGGTTTATTTGGATAATCAGTTCCTTCAGCTGGGGCCCTCTTCTTTTCTTTTTCCCAGTGCTGTGAGGAAAATCTTGAAGGACAATATTGCCAGGTAAAGGAGAGGGCAGCAGTGTGTATGCAGGGAATTCTCAGGAGCTGAATGTGACAAGCACAGATATGTGGGGGCAGATGGTGGTAGGAAATGAAATTAGGGAGGTGCAGATGCCAAGTCTTTGTGCGTCTTGAATGCGATATTAAGGAACTTGGATTTTTTTGCCCCATGGTTGATGAAATTGCTCAAGAATTTTAAGCAGGGCCATGACATAACAAGCCTCCTTTGTGATTCAAAGAGATCAGTCTGGTAGCTGTTGGAGGATGGATGATTGGGGAACCCCAGGTGAACTGCAAGGAGGATAGTAAACAAAATCCAGGAAGTTCCAGCAGGAAGCTTGAACTAGAGCAGTGTTTCAACTGGTATGCCATTAAAGGATCTTAGGTGTGCTGTGAAAATTTTTAAAGATCATTAATTACATTATTTTCAAAAGAAGTTCAAAGCAAAGTATATTCTTTTTTTTATACTCTTTATGAGCAACATAAGTGTGCCATGAGAGTTTAAATGTACAGGTTCAAGTGTTCCGTGAGATAAAAAAGGTTTAAAAACACTGAACTAGAGTAACAATAGTAAGGAGAAAGAGGACCAGGAAGAATGCTTGAGAAGTAGAGCTGACAGGACTGGGAAAGGTCAGGGTGTCAGGTTGGCGAGGTTCCACAAATTAGGCAAGTTATTTACTCTTAAAGAACCAGCTTTCTAACTGTAAAGTGGTGTTAATAATGGCACCTACTTCATAAAGTTGTGGGAAAATTAACAGCTAGATTTTAAGTGAAATTCTTTATACAAAGTGGGTGCTCAAAAAGAATTTCTTAGACTGCACTGGTTGTCTCTTAACATACTAGAATGTACTTTTTAGTTTGGAGCACATAGAGTAGTAGGAAGAAGTGAAAAATACTGAGGTAGAGTATTGTATCTGTGGTTTAGGAAAAATAACTACCTACAATATGAGTAAAAATGAAAAGGAAGATGCTATATTTGGATGTTATACAGTCATGAAAAAAAACCCACAGAAATAACCACCCCCCCTATATTTTCACTTCTCCAAAATGGCTTGAAAGCTTTAGTTAATCACAGGAGAGAAGAAAATCCCCTGATTAACACCAGAATCTCTAACACTATGGTCTCTGAAAGTATTGGACCACAGGGTAGCCACCAGGCTCTGGAGGAGAGTTGGTCTTTCTGGAGAGGTCAAGTCTTCATGGATACCACCCCCCATGTTGACGTGAACCTGGGGCACTAACTAACCCTCTTCAGGAAAAATTGATAATATTAAGTCCTCTGCTTGTTAAAGGTAAACCAAGAATCATTCTCCTAGAGAAACCTTGTGCATCTTCTATATAACTGGTTACTTATTGACCCTCAGCTAAAGCTCATCTGACAGCTTTGTTTAGGATTTAGGATTAAGGAAACACTTATTTCTCTTAACTGTTTTATTTCCTTTTATCAGATGATAAGAATTAAATGCACATAATGTTTCTTTTTTGTCTCAGTTGTCAAGAAACTGACAATAGCATGTAATACTTGATTACAGAAAGTAACAGAAAGTCTAGGAGAACCACGAATTTACTTCCTCCTTCTATATTATAGTTCAGTATTGTCAGTTTCTATTTTAATTGGCTTGCTATAGGGCACATTAACGGCTTTACAAAACAACCTGAATGTATCTGAGACTGACCCCTATAATTTAGCATTTGACTAATTTAACATTCCCCTGATGTGATTCAAACATCTTATAAATATAGTGTATTTAAAAGACCCAGGTGCCTGGCAGCAGGGGCATGGTTTAATAAATTGTGGTATATTTATGCACCACATTTAGAATTTTGATCTTAAATCTAAAGGAAATCCAGGTTCGGCGCCTGTAGCACAGTGGTTATGACGCCAGCCACATACACAGAAGTTGTAGCTTCGAATGCAGCCCGGGCCAGCTAAAACAACAATGACAACTGCAACAAAAAATAGCCGGGCGTTGTGGGGGGTACCTGTAGTCCCAGCTACTTGGGACGCTGAGGTAAGAGAATCGCTTAAGCCCAAAGAGTTTGAGGTTGCTGTGAGCTGTGATGCCACGACAATCTACTGAGGGCAACATAGTGGAACTCTGTTGCCAAAAAACACAAAAATTCTACAGGAAATCTGTCACAAGATACAAGGTAGTGTATGATATACAACTGAACAGCAGTGAACATGTATGAATTTAAATGCTTCAACATGAATAGCTATCAACAAACCATAATATGAAGTGAAAAAATCAAAATCTACTTAGTTAATATGACAAAACATATACCACTTGTCCCCAGCTGCTTTTCATTTCTCTAAAGTGGTAGAATTTTAAGAAAAATAGCCTTCCAGAAAGACTTCATTTTCTTGCTTCTCTTGCAGCCAGCTGTGATCATGTGACCAAGTTCTTGGCCAATACCATGCGAGTGGAAGTAGATGTATAATTTAGAGGCTCTGTGCTTAAAGAGAAAGGGAGTGCCTTCCTTTGTCCTTTTATCATTTCCTTCTGCCTGACATGTGGGCCTGGTGGTGAGGGCGACACACCATGTATAGGGGTGCTAGAGCAAGCAGATGGGATGGGGAGGGGTGTGGGGAGCCACCATTTCTCATGTTCTTACTCTTCTGCAAGGGAAAACTTAACTTCTGTCTTGTTTAAGCTATTGTTATTTTGATCTTTGTTCAGCAGCCACACCTGCTTTCTAATTCTATATCATACTATTTATGTAAGTTAAGACAAGCAAAAGAATGTCATACATTTGTGGATGTGTATATTTAGTAAACCTTGGACTGGATACAGACTGGAAAGAATGACGTTTACCTCAAAGGTAGAGGGAGGGAACAAGGCTAGGTACGTTTGAGATTTTGGTGATTTGTTTATGCCAAGGTATTTTCTGATGGCTCTTAACAGTGCCTTGTATCCAATGTGAAGTAATTATATTAAGATAAAATAGTGGATCACCCTGAAAACCAACATGGAGGACAGAGCCATAGTTGTCATTATAGGAGTGAACTGTGAAAAAGACCTGAGCAAACAGATGCTGTTGCAATTTGATGTTAAGGCCTATGGCCCGGGTGTTGCTGGCAGGCTGCAAGAGACCACACAGGGAGCATGCACCTTGGCCCAGATTCTACACAATGCCATTGCCAGCTCAAAAGGTGAAATTGTCAGCAGCCGGGGTGACTCTGTGTCTCAGGGGCAGGCCCACAATAATTGGGCTCAGGGAGCCTGAACCTAAACTAGAGTGCCAACTGATGCACTTATGATAAGAGATTTGCCTGTTGCAGAGCAGAATATTCAGGCTGAGTAGAGCATTTTCTCTGAGTAAGCAAGCAGCTGGGGACTGCACCCCAGGTTGTCATCAGAAGGTTGCTTAGAGAAGGCAGTAAGAACAGAGGCAGTTGGTTATGTTATGCTCATATGTAGACTGGAAAAAAATGATGGGTCCATCGCCTTGCTGGCCTGTCCCCTCTTTTCTCCACCACAGGCCCAGGCCACGCACTGTATCCTTTCCCTCATCAGTGGTTACATAGATGGTCTTACCATCTGATTTTTGGAGGTTTTTCTTTCTTCCTCTTTTGTTCACAGTATTTTTCCAAACCGGATACCACACAGTGTACTGAGTTTTCCCTAAGTGAATCTCAGGTGCATTCCAAGTGAGTCACCTTGCAGTTTGGGGATTCCCAGGCTCTTATTAAGGGGACACTAGCAGCTAATATCCTGATTTGCTCTTACAGTTTGCAGTTACATATGGCAATTTTGCTGGGTAACACTGAGAAAAACCTTCCTTCTCTGCCCTTTTTAAATCTATGAGGGCTCCTCACTGTCTGCTATTCCAGGTACATTCTGTGATACATTCAGTTGTATTTCTGAATGAGGTTCTTTCTGTCACATGATAATCTTTATGTCTGCTCAGTTGGCCCTGTCTTCACTCTGCTAAATGTGTAAGTGTCTAAGAAGCATTCCTTGTTCTGATAACTTTTGCTTTCCTGTCTGTAGTTTTAGATATCATTCTTGCATAGCTGCCTTCCAGGTCTTTTTTTTTTTTTTTGAGACAGAGCCTCAAGCTGTCACCCTGGGTAGAGTGCTGTGGCATCACAGCTCACAGCAACCTCTAATTTCTGGGCTCAAGCAGCGAGTCTCCTGCCTCCACCTCCCAAGTAGCTGGGACTACAGGCGCCCACCACAACGCCTGGCCATTTTTTTATTTGGTTGCAGCCGTCATTGTTGTTTGGCGGACCCGGGCTGGATTCGAACCCGCCAGCTCAGGTGTACTGTGGCTGGCACCTTAGCCCGTTGAGCCACAGGCGCTGAGCCTGCCTTCCAGGTCTTTAGAGTTGGTCCTGAATATATTCCTATAATATAGTCCTGAAAGTCACAACTTTTTACAACTAATTGTTTGACAAAGTAATACATATATCATAGTACAAAATTCCTAAGTTACAAGAGAAGGCAAACTGAAAAATCAGCCTCCTCTTCTAGTCTGAAGAGAAATTTATTCTATTTTCTTTCCTGGAGACAAATGCTCTCATCAGTTGGGCCATTACCACCTGAATGTGCCATGCTGTATTTAAAAATACCATATGAGATAACATAGTTAGCATCTACCATTTTAAAAACCAGATTTCTCACTGGACTTTCTCACTTGTGTAAGTGAAATCCACATCTTACCCAAGTCTTGGTGTTTTCTTTTACCTGTCTTTGTCTGTTTGTCTCATTCATGTCTTAATCACCATATTCTATTGATTTACTCTGAGTTGGGTATTTTATAGCAGACTTGTCCTTTATTTTGCAGTAGACCATTGTCAGTATCCACCTAGAATAGTGAGGTGCCCTCCATTCCAACATTCTGGAGAACCTTAAGTGCCCCAGTGCTGCCATAGAAATTAGTAGGATTGGTCTCTGAAATCTCCATCTAATGCTTTTTTGATGAGCTCTAACACTGGTCACATACTGACCTGATGCAGGTCACATTGAATCTGAACCCTGGATACATTCTGAGTCTGAGCTGGGTGACACACATATCCATATCCTACTTTCATGTTTTGTCTTCCCCCAGTCCCCTGATGATATGCCATAGACATATGCTTGGCACTGAGCCTGTTCTTATGCTGCACCCTGGTCCAACTCTGGTTGAACGCAGCCTTAGCCTCTGACTCCAGGCACATGTGAGTTATGATCTTGATCAAACACTGAGCTCTGATCCTGTCATATATTGATTCCAGACACCTGCAGTACCCTAGTACTTACCTTAGTGACGCTGATCGCTGACCCTGGTTACACGCTGAATCCTGATCCTGGTCACATTTTGAGCCCAGATTCTTTCCATACAGTGACTGCTTATCTTCATAACATCTTGAACTCTGATCCTGGTCACACAATGGGCTTTGATCACAGTTGCTGGCTGAGTCTTGACCATGGTTAGACAATAAACCCCAAATGCAGTCACATGTTAATTAGTGACCACAAACACATACTAAGCCTACTCACACACCAAGCCACATCCTGGTTGTGCACTAAGCCTTTTGTTCAAACACCAGGCTCTCACTCTGGTCAAATCTGAGTGCTGATCCTGATTATATACTGTGCCTTGATACTGGTCTCTGTCTTAGCCCTGGTAACATGCTAATCCCCAATCGGTTATACACCAAGCCTTGATTCTGGTCACATGCTGAACTGTAAACCTTGTCATACTCTGAATTCTGACCATGGTAACCTGCTGATCCTTGACCCTTATTATACTCTGAGCCCTGATTTGATCATATATTGATCTTAAACTGATCCCTGGACTTTTATTTCAGATGTCTTTTCTTAAATTTCAGGTTAATGTGAGGGTACAAACAACTAGGTTACAATATTTGCATATGTTAAGTACAGTCCCTCTTGTAGTTGTGTCCTGCCCCCAAAAGGTGTACTAATACCCTTACATTGTGTCCATTTTAGGAGCACACCAATCTCCTCTCCCCTCCCCTGCCTTCCCCTCTCTATCTTGCCTTCCCCAACTTGAATTCAGTTGAGTTTTTCTTTTATGTGGGCATGTATTAGTTTGTCTATTGGCTTCATATTAGTATTGAGTACATTGGATATTTGCTTTTCCATTCTTGTAATACTTTCCTAAGAAGAATGTGTTATAACTCCACCTAGGTTAATAAAAAAGTCTCCATTGTTTTTAAGGCTGCATAGTATTCCATGGTATACATATACCACAGTTTGTTAATCCATTCCTGAGTTGATGGGCATTTAGGTTGTTTCCATATGGTGGTGATTGTAAATTAAGCTGTGATGAGCAATCTAGTGTAAATGTCCTTATGACAAAATGAATTTTTTTCTTCTAGGTAAATGCCTAGTAATGGGTTTGCAGGATCAAATAGGAGGTCTAATTTGAGTTCTTTAAGGATTCTCCATACTTCTTTCCAAAGAGGCTATATTAGTTTGCAGTCCCACCAACAGTGGAACAGTGTCCCCCTCTCTCCACATCCGCATCAGCATCTGTACCTTTGGGACTTTGTGATGTGGCCATTCTCACTGGGGTTAGGTGACATCTCAGGGTGGTTTTGATTTGCATTTCTCTCTCTGATGATTAAGGTTGATGAGAATTTTTTCATGTTTGTTAGCCATTGATTTGTCTGTCTTCCTCAGAGGTTCTGTTCATGTCTCTTGCCCAGTGATATATGGGATTCTTAGCTCTTTTTTTGTTAATTTGAGTTCTCTTTAGGTTCTAGTTATCAACCTTTTGTCAGATTTGTAACATGCAAATATCTTTTCTCATTCTCAAGGTTGTCTATTTGCTTTAATTATTGTGTCTTTAGCTGTAGAGAAGCTTTTCAGCTTAATTAAGTCCCATTCGTTTATTTTTGTTGTTGTGATTGCCATGCAAGATTTCTTCATAAAATCTCTCCCCAGTCCAACATCATCAAAAGTTTCTCCCACACTTTCTTTTAGGTTTTTTTTTTTTTTTAATCATTTCATGTCTTAGATTTAACTCTTTTATCTATCTTGAGTCAATTTTTGTAAGTGGTGAAACCAGTCTTGCATCCCTGAGATGAAGCTTACTTGATTGCAGTGTATAATTTTTTAATGTGTACCTGTAAACTATTGGCTAAGATTTCGTTGAGTATTTTTCAATCAATATTGATTAGTGAAATTGGTCTGTAGTTCTCTTTTTTGGTTGGGTCCTTCCCTGGTTTTGGTATCAGGGTGATATTTGCTACATAGAACATGATGGAGACGTCCCCTTCCTGGTCAATGTTTTGGAATAGGTTCTGCAGTATAGGTATGAGCTCATCTTTGAAGGTTTGATAAAATTCTGATGTGAAGCCATCTGGTCCAGGACTGTTTTTGTTGGAAGTTTTTTTTATTGTTTCTTCAATCTCAGTGCTTGATATTTGTCTGTTCAAGAGATCTATTTCTTCTTGGTTAAGTCTAAGGAGATGGTGCAATTCCAAGTATTGGAACATTTCCTCCACATTGTCAAATTTCTGGGAGTAGAGTTTCTTGTAGTAGTCAGAGATAATCTCTTGTATCTCAGCAGTATCTGTTTTTTTTCCCCCTTTTTCATTTCTGATTGAGGTTATTAGAGATTTTACTTTTCTGTTTCTAGTTAATCTGGCCAAATGTTTCCTATCTATTTTGTTTTTTCAAAAAACCAACTTTTTGTTTTATTAATTTGCTGAATGATTCTTTTGTTTTCAATTTCATTAATCTCTGATTTAATTGTGGTTATGTCTTTCTTCTGCTGGCTTTGGGTTACATTCTTCTTCTTTTTCCATTTCTGTAAGATGGTTCATTAGTTACTCAATGTACTCTTTTTTTTTTTTTGAGACAGAGCCTCAAGCTGTCACCCTGGATAGAGTGCTGTAACATCACAGCTCACAGCAACCTCCAATTCCTGGGCTCAAGCGAGTCTCTTGCCTCCGCCTCCCAAGTAGCTGGG
>CAUYRH010060878.1:0-39471 GCA_963574655.1 Perodicticus potto
TAGTTATGGTGGTACTGCTGTTATATAGTTGCTTTTCATGTTTGAGGACGTATCATCCCACTGTCCTTCTGACTGGTTCTTTGGTTTTTTAGTAGTGAAGAGGTCATGCTAAGGTATCCTATTCTCTTGATTAGAAAATGAGCTCCTCCAGGACATATAGCCATATTTCTCTTATTATTTAGTATATCCTTTTTTTTGAGAGAGAATCTCACTCTGTGGCCTGGGGTTAAGTGTCCTGTCCTTAGCCTAACTCACATCAACCTCAAACTCTTGGGCTCAAGCGATCCTCTTGCTTCAGCCTCCCGAATAGCTGGGACTACAAGGCATCTGCCTCAACACCCAGCTGATTTTTCTGTTTTCACTAGAGTCTCGCTCTTGCTCAGGCTAGTCTTGAACTCCGGAGCTCAAGCAATTGGCTGGCCAGTCTTGGCCTCCCAGAGTGCTGGGATTACAGGCGTGAGCCACCGCGGCCAGTGTGGAAATTAACGCATTTCAACTATCAGTGGCCAAGAGCCTACTGGACAGTGCCAATAGACTCTGCTTCTGTTGTTCCGTTGGGCCTTGGAGAATTCAACCCTTTCTTCCCGGTTGTATACCTTTTTATCTTCAGACTTCAGCTTAAACCACCAGTAGTGAAGAGGAACCCAATGAGGCTCTCTCCTTTCCTGCTGTTCTCTAGCCCGTTGACCGGTTTCGTTGTGAACAGACAACTGATCTCTTCTAAAAGGACATGATTCATTAGCTTACATGTTTATTATCTATCCTTTCCACCAGAATGTAGGTTTCCCGAGGACAGGGATTTGTTTTGTCTTAGGTGATTTTCCCGTGCGAAGCACCTTCTCCAGAGCACATTTGCGGGACAGAGAAACCGCGTTTCTCTTGAACCCAGCGGGAGAAGAGGACAGCTCAGCGATGTGTCACAGGTGGGGCGCTAGAGTTCCGGGTCGCTGCACTGGCTCCCCTGCCGGCGTGGGTGTGGGGCGAGTGGGTGTGTGCGGGATGTGCGCGGTAGAGCGCGCCCGCGAGCCCGGAGCGCGGAGCGGGGAGGAGCAGCTAGCGCTACGCAGAACCCGCAGCACCGGCCGGGCCGGGCCGCTCGGAGGTGGGTGGGCCACGCCGTCAGCCCGCTCGCGGGGTCCCCATTGGCCGCCCGTCGAACGCCCTCCGCCCGGAAGGCGGCGAGGAGCCAAGAGGCTGCTCGGGAGCCGGAGCGGGAGAGCAAGGCTGAGCCGACTACGAGGACATTGTTCCTGCCGCGGAGGGGGCACGGCGACCCTCGCGGCTGCGGGGTCTGGAGCCTGCGCCCGAGTGGCTGCGTGGGATCGCGTCCCCTCCTCCCTGCCTCGCTGTGCCCCCATCGCTGTCCCGCTCGTCTGCGGCGCTGGCGCCTATGGTCGGCCTCCGACAGCGCTCTGGAGGGACCCGGGGAGCTCCCGGGCGCCCGGGTGAGTGGCCGCACGCTGCTCCCCGGTCCCCCTCACCCCAGGGCTCCACTGCCAGGTTTTGCCTTCGCGGTCGCCGCGCAGCTGGGTTTGCCCGGGCAGCGCCCAGAGCCACGGGGAAGGCCAAGGAGGAGGGAAACTTAGCTGTGGGGAGAAGTGCGACCGCAGCCTGGTGGCACCCCCAGCTCCGCGGGCCAGGTCGGAACAGGTGGCGCGGGCCGGGCCAGGCGCTTTGTGTAGGGGTGCGGGGACACGGAGCGGGCTGCCGCGCCTCTGCCGGCTGCTCCCTTCCCTCCCTTGCTCCCCCGGGCGGCCGCACGCCGGGTCGGCCGGGTAACGGAGAGGGAGTCGCCAGGAATGTGCCTCTGGGGACTGCCTTGCTCCAGAAAGGGGAGAGGGTGGCCGGAGAGGCACAGGAGCCTCGAGGCGGCACGGGGTTGCCACCGCGGCTGCAGGCTGGAGAGAGATGCTTCCAGCGAGGCGCGTTCCGCCCAGGCTAGGGCTTCATTCTTCCGCGGCGCCCCTGGAGGTGGGGAGCTGGGTGGGCGTGTGTGCAGGGAAAGGGGAGGCGGGGAGGCCAGTCACTTCCGGAGCCTGTTCTGATCTTTGCAGGCAGCCCTACGCTCCGGAGCGCGGATCTTGGGGTGCGGTGGTGCCCGCTTTCAAGCGCGCGCTGGTGCTGCTGGGCTAGGGGCGTCCCTGGCGCGGATTTAACAAAGGGTGCGCCTCTCCACTCCGCGGGGAGGGGCGACTCCGGAGACCCAGTCTCCAGCGAGCGTGTTTTAGACTGAAGAGGTCTACTTCCTTTTTGGCTAGTCAATTATTATTGCCTCTCTCTCTCTCCCTTTTTTTAAAATAAGGACTGGACACTGATGCATGAGGGTCCCACCGAGGTGCAGGAGCGGTGGTGATGGTTTGGGCAGCGGAGCTGAAGTGCGCTGGGCTTTGGTGAGGCGTGACAGTTTATCATGACCGTGTTCAGGCAGGAAAACGTGGATGATTACTATGACACCGGCGAGGAACTTGGCAGGTAAAGGGGTTGCCGGAAGCGAACGCCACTAGGTTGTGGGAATGCATAAGGCTGGGGTGGTAAACAAATGCATCAGGCGTCTCCCTCCCACTTCCTAGAGATGCGCATATTACAGAGAAAAGAGTTACTAACCGAGAGAGGGCCAAGAACCAGAAATAAACTACCTGATCTGAGGGTCTGGGGGTGGAGAAGAGGCAGCCGCTCCCTGGTTGCTAGTTTACAGGGCACCCTAATTGATCAAGAAGAGATTTAATTGTCTGTACTAACTCTTGTCAGCCTTTGCCCTTCCAGGCTATGAGACAAACACTAAGATTATAATTACAAATGGAGTTAGCTTTTGTGTGTGATTTAAACAGAATACAGACGAATTAATGGACTTATAAAAAAAATTTAATACTTTTCCTCTTTCTGAATTTTCAGTGTAACATGATCAAGTATTGGTAGATTATTTATCAATGAGGATTTGCCATATGTTGATGTGGGGCTTAGATTTTCAAACTTCTTACAATCAGAAATTTAATTTCCCACTCGTTGTTGCTGGTTGTTTTGGTTTCATTTACCATGTTAAATTTTTAACAAATCAATGAAGGTCTAATATGGCTATCTGGATGCAGAGCATACTTCCATTGCTGCAGCAGCTGTGATTGCCATTGTAAAATTTTTCAATTTCTAGGTGAACAAAGAATGATTTCTTTGGGGGCATCTAGCGCTGATGACTGTTTCCTTTGGGTATCTACAGTGTGTTAAGCTCTGGTCTACTTTAACAGAAAACCCCATTTTCATACTTAAATTTAAAATTCAGTTTACGGAATTTGACTGAGGTATATTTTGCATTGTGAGTAAAGCAGGCCAAAGGGTCTTTAAACAAACAAACAAAATATGTATCTACTTATGTGGGTATTTTCCATACATACCCAATGTCCTTTTTCCTCTATGAAAAGCTTCCTTTTTCTCTATGAAAAGGAAATTCAAAATCCCCCCACACCCTAGATTACCTAATGAGAATTATGAAAGCCAACTTAACTAAATTTTTTTTAAGAATTTGAATAATAAAGAAGAAGGAAAGCAATTTTTTCAAAATTACTGTAAAAGAATCTTTCTTTGTATGTTTAGTATTGACTGAAAACATTAAGGGAGCCAGTGCTTAGGAGGAGTTTACTATATATTGAAGATTCAGTGAGTGAGTAAGAAGGAAAGCTCTTGAAAAAACCACATTTCAAGGATAAGTTGAAACTAAGGTTTGAGAGTATGTGGTTGAAATACCTGGTTTACACTGTATGATTCAATCACTTTTTCCTGTGATTTTTCAAAAGGTGAGTGCACTGTGGAGTTTTCCTTTGGGACTAAAGAAAAAAAGGTCAAAAAATAAATTTTGATTCCATTTGTTTAGTATGGCTTGATTATATAAATTTTGTTATAAGGATAGATGATTAAAATTAGGTGAGATGATTAGTTTATGGATTTAAGTCTCCTGACCTCATTTTCATTACGATCTTTTGGTTGAATTATGTGTTATGAGAAAGAAAAAAAAATGAGGCCTCTCTGTGGCTGGCGAGGGGAGTTTATGATTTTTCTTTCGTGGGTGTAATGAAGAAGAAGGTGGTTTGCTCATTTGTCACTGGCATTTCACTTTGATTTTGGCTCTGTGTACATTTCTTTGTATAACTTTCTCCCCACTGTGCAAGACTAATTGACAAATTACTTATTAAATAATTTATGTGGCCTAGGAATTTGAAAGAAATGCTCTGAAAAACTTAAGAGTTAGGAATTTTTAAAAATGGAATGTTTACACCTGTCTATCTTGTATAGCTGCTATTGTTTTTGCTGGAAAATAGGGTAAGTGATGGATTTGGGGGAGAAAGTTTTTCAATCCTGTGATTTCTCATATCTTCCTTGGTTATAGTCACTTCTGGAAAACAAGTCCTGATGCAAGATGGACGTGTAGGAAAGATGCTGCTTATATGACATCACGTGTCACTGGAGGGAGATTAGGAAGGGAGGCAGGAGTTCAGAGGCAGAAAATGGAAATAGGCAGATACTTGGCACAAATGCAAGGCTGTTCTAAGTAGCTAGTTAAAAACTTTAAGCAGTGAATTATATATAAGCAGACCAAAATCTAGGATTTGAGACTTTACCTGCATATCTTTAGCAGTTAACTGAGCAATAGCCACTCACTAACCTTACAAATGCATTCAGTAGCTATTGTTTCAATGACCGAAGTCCATAGTTAGAAGAGGGAAAATGGGTTTTTAAAGAAGTAGAATATAGGTATTATCACTAATATTATTTTATTTTTAGAAAAACTTAGAGTGTGTATGTGTGAATGTGTGTGTGGCTGTCTCTGTGTATGGCTCAAGAATTCTGTAAAAGTTCTCTGTCAGGTGCCAAGAACTTTAGAAAGTATTATGATTGTCATGGCAGTGATAGAGCTGATGGGCCACTGGACAGATATCCTGATCCAGAGTCTGGCTTTGCAGCCTGCTAGCTTTATAGCATTGAATAGGTCATGTACCCACTCTGACTCTCAGGATCTTCATCTATAGAATGAGGGGCCTAGTGCCTATTTCATGGCAGTAGTAAAAATCAAGTTATCTAACTTGTAAAAGTATTTTATCAGCAGTAAAGAGTTAAACAAATATAGATATTATCCGTAGAACTGGCTGAGACATGTGGGTGTTCCAGACAGGCTAATAACTTGGCCTACACTCAATATTCTTTAAGAATCTGTTTCCAACTTTGGGAAGGGAAGCCTTGTGAGAAACAGGTCATGGGGAGACCTGTTACTGACAGCACTCGGCCTCCACTGTGATTCCAAATAATGTGGCTCTGGCTTTAAGCTGGCACACCCTCCAAGCAGAAGCAAGTCTCTGCTGTAAAGGGAAGACTTTGGAAGACTATTTGGTGACCTTTGGCTTTGTCTCCAGGAGGTCCTTTAGGGTCTCACCCTCTGTCTCAGGAAGCTGAACAAAGAGCTCCTTCTATCACATGGAAGTCTCTGAGAAGCGTTCTTATGAACACAGTTCTCTCCGCCTGCTATTAAACTGGGTTGTTTTAATGCCCCAGGATGCCCCTGGTGTCTCTTATCAGTTGGCGCGTTGGGTAGCTGCAGGCTGGCTTGCCCTACCGTCGGGCTTCAGTTACAACGTTGGCCGTTGTTCAGCCTAACCTTTGAGTCTCCTGGGCACCTCTCTGTAGATTGCTTTCCTGAGGGACTGCCTTTCATTTCTGTTCCATTATCTGACCTTACATGATCTTAAGACGTTAAGTCCCACTTCCTTAATAAATCCTTCCACAGTGATTTCTCCCTTTTAGGAGCCACATGACTTGTCTGGGACACTCTGATTGTCAACAACCATAGGCTGCCCAGTGACATGTTCCATCCTGTTTTGTATTATTATTAGCCTTGTATTGCTCCTTGTAGCTGTCTTGTAAGTTCCTTTAGGGTGTGCCTTATGGGTGTGCCACAGAAATTCAGCATTGCTGTGGCCCTTTCTCTCCAAAGTTTACAATGTTTTGCAGAATACCAGCAAATTGGTATTGGTGATCAGTGTGAGGCTTGTTGCCTGAATGAGCTAATGCAGTTTTGCAGTTGTGATATTGAAGCCGGCATGGGGATTTCAAATGCAGCAATGATGCAGATGCTGAGGTTAGAGAGGCGGGGTGCAGTGTGAATAACCTCAGTACACTTATTTGGAAAGTGAGCAGATACCTGCCCTCGCAGGGTATTGTGAGAATTAGAGACAATGACACTAAATATCTGACATATAATCACAGCTTAATATATTATTTTTAACAATCTGTTTTCTCCACCACAACGTTACCACATTGCCTAGTGATTACCTATTTGATTATCTCCTGTCTCTACTGGGCCATGACCTTGGACTTGCTCATCATATTTTATTTCTCTTGCCTAATTAAATGTATGGCACTTAGTAGGTGATCAGTAAATGTATGCTGATTGACTGAATGGGTCAATATATCAGACATACCTTGAAAAAATATATATATGAGGTCCTCAACAAACGATGCTATGATGGAGATGAACACTTAGGATGTAATGGCCACAGCTCATCAAAATAAAAAATGCTTTTATTTTTGGCTTCTTTGTGGCTGAATGGTAATGAGCACAGCAGCCAAACTTTCCAAGCACAAGATCAGCATTAAACAAAACAAATGAAGTGGAGCATTAAATATTTTATACTGGTTTGGATGGTCATTGGAAGCTAGTAATTCAAGCTTAAAGCATTCCTCTTTTGTCATAAAATTCACAGGCATTTTAACTGAAGTAAGAAATTACCTTAAGCCCTCACAGCCCAAGTACATCTTTCAGCTGGTTTGCTGTTGTCTAGCTGATGTTTATCCTTAGAATAGTGATAATTTTTTTTTTCTTAGAGACAAAGTCTCACTTTATCATCCTCAGTCGAGTGCTGTAACTTCACAGCTCACAACAACCTCCAGCTCCTGGGCTTAGGCAATTCTCTTGCCTCAGCCTCCCAAGTAGCTGGGACTCCAGGCGCCTGCCACAACGTCCAGCTATTTTTTTGTTGCAGTTTGGCCAGGGCCGCGTTCAAACCCGCCATCCTCGGTATCTGGGGCCAGTGCCCTACCCACTGAGCCACAGGCACTGCCCAGAGTAGTGATAATGTTGTGTGGCCAGGAAAAAGGAAAAGACGCTCTAGTGTGTTTTCTCTTTGGAAATAGGAACCACAGCCCTTTAGTAGGTTCCTGCATCTTTGTAGGACTGTGTTGGGTGTGATTTTTTTTCTTCTTTGTATTTTAACTCAGAATGCCCTCAGATGTTTCCTCTGATAGGAAAGGCTGTAAAGTTTTAAGAGAGATAAAGTTCAAATACATATATTAGGAGCAACGGTTACTGATGTTAAAAAGCTATGCAATTTAGGAAGGTCTAGTAACAGCCTTCCAGGATGCGAAGGGAGGGCATGATGGCATTTGTAAGCAGCAGTTTGGTTGAATGCTTGCTTGCAGGCACCGCTGTTTGTTGCTGCCCAGGACCACCTGGGCAGGCATCATTTGGGTTCACTCAAGGGAGTAGAAGGGCTTATTGATGGGGAGCTGACTTCTCAGTCCCCCGTGCCCTCTTACCCTGGGCTTGTCTTTCATCTGGCCTTAACATTGATGCCTCTGCAGAGTCCCAAGGAACACGCAGTAAACTTAGAGATGTGTGCCCTAGTTAATTCTAGTACAGTCATCCCTCTGGGTCTGTGGGGGATTGGTTCCAAGACCTATGGAAAACACCAAAATCCATAGGCGCTCAAGTCCTTTATATACAATGGGGGTAGTATTTGCACGTAACCTATGCACATCCTCTCTTTAAATCATCTCTATAGTATTTGTAATACCGAATATCATGTAAATGCCTACGTAAATTGTTCTCGTACTGTATCTTTTAGAAACAATGATAAGAAAAGTCTTTATGTGTTCAGTACAGATGCAGTTGCAGGGTTTGTTTTTCCCCTGAACATTTCCAATCCAAGGTTGATTGAAGGCATGGATGCAGAACCCAGAGGTATAGAGGGCTGACTGCAGTTACATGCAGTGTTCTAGTGGGAGAGGCAGCACTCTCTCTTCCATCTTGTCCTCTTTCCTCCCAGCAAAGTTGGAGTCCCTTGAAGGCACAATCCAGTTTCTTTCAGGTGGGCAGCGTGGGGAGAGGATGACTGGATGGAGAGGCATAGTGCTGGCTCCTGAATACCTGCTGAGAGTGGGTAGGGAGTGGTGATGGGGGACAAGGTCAAGATTATGTTGTTTGACTCAGCAGGGAACTGTTTTAGGAACTTTCATCCTTCATTCTAGCCAACTGTTATGTGTATGAAACCTATCCAAGCACCTCATCCAAATAAAATGAAACAGGATTTGAGCAGAAATTCATTTCCAATCATGAGATAAAGGAAGCCACCTCCTGACAGGAGGGAAGTGGCTTCAATTGATGAAGGGCAGCCCAGAGAATACAGGGAGGGACTCAGACCTGGACGAAGCCTGTGTGACCAGTATGTCCTCTCTTCTCATTTTGTCCACTTGGTGTTTGGACAGGTCAAGTGGTGTTCTTAAAGCAGTGAGTTAATTGGCAAAAGATGGGCCCAGAACCCTGGACCTGCCTTGTTCTGCTCTCTGTATGACTTAGGATCTGGCAATTTTCCTTTTTTGAAAGCCAAATCAAGTTGATATTTAAGAGAGGTAATGTAGGCAGCAATTCAGTGCCAATGCTGTGTAGCATCTGCATTGGAGAGGATGGTTAGGAAAAAGAGTACCACACGTCATGGAAGCTTTTCGTTTGAAGCTCAACCAAAGCTGGCAAGGACTGCCCTTTGAGCTTAGAACTCTCATGGGTAATAACCACACACTGGGACCTTCTTTCCTTTTCCAAGCAGCTCATTCCTTGCAGTTATGAATGGTGATAATCCGTGGCATAGTTTTACTCAGGTCCCAAAGTTAATTGTTTAGCTTTTTAGAAAACTCACACAACATTTTCATTATTATTTAACTGTTGAATAAATGTAATATGTAAGAGTCTGGTCTCTGCTCTGTGGGCCCACCGCCTAAATGAACATCAGTGTCTGGTTTTATTAAGCAGCATTTATCTAACTAAGTTAGGATTGGTATATGATTGTTTGGGACTTTATGTGGAAGGTGCTATTTAATTGTTTACTCTGGTTTATTGGGGTACATTATCAAAACAATGAATCATCTTTTAGACTTAAGGGAGATATGGCAGTACAATTTTCATAATAAATCTAATACATGACTATGTTAACTTTCTAAATGAATTTCTTCAAATATGCAGTTAGGAGATGATATAGTTAAATAAAAAGTTGGCATTTGGATTTTGTACATCATCTAACTAAAATGGGCTTAAACTAACTTTCTCTAACGAGTAAATCTTTCTTAGGTAAAATATGAGGTATAGTTGCATCCCAGCTCCATATTTAATGTGCTAGATGGATTTTTACTGAGAAAAAGGTCTAAAACCTAAAATAGTTTGTGCCTTATTTTTCATCCCAGCTCAAAACAAAACAGAACAGAACAGTCATGTGGTAGTAACTAATCTGTAGAGATACCTGACAAATGTGATCCACGGTGACGCATGTTTATGGCTTTGGTCTTGTTTAGGTGACGTTGACAGCTGGTGTGGCTTACTGATCACACTTGTGGTCATTTAAGTGTAACGCTGGCTTTTTTCTTATGTCCTACCGATTGACATTTCTGAATATACAAATATCAGAGATGTCAGGAGGTTGGAAGAATGCTGTTCATCTTTTTTTCCTTTTAAACACATTCAGCTTTGGATGGAGAACATAATGTTTGAGCAAATGAATGCTTGTAAACTGCTGATCTCTGGTGTGTGAGAAGTTAACTCTGATGGTGCTTATATTCATAAGCCTGATGGTTTTGACAGGAAAATTTGGCTCTGAGTATGGACTCTCTTCTGGGACACATTTTCCTTTCTGTCAAAACTGCCTGATTACTCTTATTTAGGATATAGTGATGAATGGGGCTGGCTTGTAAATATTTTAACTACAGTTGATATTATAAATTTTGACCTACAAGAATGAATGACTTTCTGTCGTTGAATAGTTCCTTGTTTTCCACTTTTGAAACCAGGTAAATTTTCCTTTTTAACTTGAAAAGATTGTCAGAATCTTTGAGACCTCACTATCATCCCTTACACATGGCCCACAGTGTAGAATTTTCCAGTTGAAAGGAAAATGTAGAGAAAGCCATCAATGCCTTTTGGGGGGGGGGCTCCCATCATGAAAGGATTGGATTTTCCTCTGAGCTGCGTCTCTATGTCTGCCTTATAGCTTGTACGCCTGTCTGGGACCAGGCTGTATCTTAAGGGCGGGTAGGTACAGCTTGGGTGATGTCAAGAAGGTGGTGGCAGAGAGCTGTGATGGGACAGAGGGGGAGAAGAGGTCAGTATTTAGTGTTGATTCAGTTCCGATGTTTCCGACCTCCTTTGAGAAGATTTTCTAAGTCCTTTGGCCGCCTCTGTGTGAAGCTCGAATTTTCTGCCATCTGTGGTTTATGGATAAGCAGCAGAAATGTGTGTCTCTGGAAAAGTGATGAAAGGCTGCAACCTTTGGAGTGTAATATTTAATAGGCTGGGAGTTACAAGCTGTTTGGCTTTATGAAAACACAGCTCTAGGTGCACAGGGTATACACATCCTGCAGAGAACAGAGGTAACTGCTGACATCGGAGATGCTGAATTGTACATGATACCCAGAAAAGCGGTCCTTAGGAATTCGGTGAGGCGAGAAGCCCTAAAAGGTTATTTGCTAACTTAAAAATAATATTTTATTGGTCTATAAATCAGTATAATTGAAAGCAGAGCCTGCCAGGAGTTTCTGCCGTACACCTGGGATGGGAATATAGAAAGTTGTCTTTCTAAATGTTGGTTTTGCCGCTCAGAATCTCTACGATCAGCATGGGAACGGCTGTCAGTAACGCCAGACTCTTCCATCGAGTTTGTTCTCAGGAGCTCCTCTGGCTGCAGATGCTCGTGGTTTCGTTGGTTTTATTCATTTCCTTCCCTGCCCTAGCACATGGAGCAGCTCCTTTCCTCCATTGGGTTCTGCTCCTCTATCGCCCATAAATACTGTTGCAACATGTGCGGAGGGCCAGTCCTGGCCAGCTGAAGCCACTCCTGCCCTTTTTCTCACTGCCATCACTGCAGATGGACTAGTTGGAGGGTATCTACAGGGCTCCCATTTAGAATCGCAAGGGTTTACTCCAGGCTTTGTCACATATTCCAGCACAGAGAGCAGCAGATATCTGATTCAATTGTTTGGGAGAGGAAGGGAATTAGCACAAGTGGAATATTTTCCAGGATGAAATTTTATCAGCCTGTGCTTTCCTCCCCATCCCTCCTTTGGCTCAAAGAGATAAGAATGCTTGGCAAATAGAGCAGTGGACAGGGGACTGTAAGCTTGGTGACCCTGGAGAAGCACGAAGTTACTTGGTTTTGTTAAATGTGGCTCAAGCATGGAACGAGTAGATCCTGTTATTTATAATTATTAAAGACCATTCTTTTGTAGGCCTCATCTTTAGAAATTGCATTCTCTTTAATACAGATAACTTGAAAATTTTATCTACATTAGAGAGAAACCTGGAGAATATGAAACAAATACAAAATGACTTGGCCAGTTTCAGCCCGCACCCTCTCCATACTGGGCACGGCTGCCCTGATGTCCTATATCCCTTAACAATTTGGATTAAGTAACTGGCCCCTTTGTATTTCTTACCACTAGCTTATGAATGGGATTCTTGGCTCCCTCTATGGATTGTGCGTTTTCGGAGTGCAGAGAACATGGCTTTTTGTGCCTCTTATTTTCCTTAGGATTAAGATAAGCATACGGTAGGTCTTGTATATTTGACCTGTAAAGTTATGTATCTAAAAATTAGAATAGTAGTTCAAGGCTTTGGGCCTGATTCCCTGCCTCTCTAAGACACTCTGTTATCTTGTGAAAGTCATTTGATTTCCATGAGACCCAGTTTTCTGTGAGACTCAGTTTTTCTAATCTGTAAAATGGAGTTAATCATCATACCCACTTTATAAAGTTGGCAAGATATGTGTGAAATGCTTGGCACAGTACCAGGTTGGCAGTAAGTGCTTGAGGGGTGGTGGCTGTTTAACAAGACAGAGCAAGAGTGAGAGAATGAGAGAGAGAGAGAGAGAGAGAGAGAGAGAGGCTTCGGAACATGCTTCTGAATCTGTGCTCCTGACTCCAGCCTTTTCTCCATTCATTCCTCATTACCTCCCCCACATTCTGGGCTGGCCTCCTGGGGCCAAGGTCTTCCTTCTTTTCTTCTCCTTTTCTCCTCTTCCTCTCTCTTTCTTGGCTCAGCTAGCCTGGGGGCTCAGTCTGCCTGACTTTGTTTGCTCCATTTTTCTGGATATACCTGCCCCACTACAGCTGAACTCAGTTTATGTGCTGGGCCTCCTCAGTGAGGCTCTTTAGGGGATTCTTAGGGTTCCTGAGACACATATTAACTGTGAGTTGAGCTGAGTATTTCAAAGCTGCTGGAGGCAGAGCTTAAAGGGATTCCCCTTTCCTAGGCCACCTAGACCCCATGGTATGAGGGGCAGGAGGACCCTAATGTTAGTGGTTCCTGAATGAATGAAGGGATGCATCATGTTAGAAGCTCTATGAAGATGGGGAGAGATGCGTTCGAGGAAGCAAGGACAGCTAACAGCTGCACTGCAGCCAGAAAGTCGCTGCTCGGTTGGAAGGCTGTTCAGAAATGCTTTTAATGATGGTCCTGCTGGCGTTACTGGGAACCTGGGACTATGTCAGCATGGAAATTCATGTTTCAGTATGGTGTGCTGCGGTCCCTGAAAGGTCTATTCCATTTTTCTAGCTTGCTTTTTAAATTAAAAACCATCTTGGATGGGCAAATAAGACATGGGGAATGGGACAAGGGACAGAAATAATTGATTTTTTTTATGGATCTTCATTGAAAAGGAATCTGAGCTGAGTGTGGGCATCTGAGTTTCTGACCAGGACAAGCTTGCTACAGAATGTGGGACGTACAGCAGATCCTGAGGCTCCATTCATTTCTGACACGTACTCATTTAAGATGCGAAAATGAATGTTTTGCCAAGCCAGAATGGCCCGTGCCAAGAAAAGCCTATTAGGTTGGTGGCTGAAAGGCTGAATTGTTAGGATTTGCTTAGTGGCAAGGCCCTGCCAGCTGCTGTGGGTAAATGCCCACTTACCCGTTTGAGTGCCTGTCCTTGTTCCCCCCAGAGTGGGGTCTAGTCTGTTCAAGAAACGTGGCTGCTGAATAAGAGCTTTGAAAGGATTCTTCTTTCTCCTTTGGACTGGTAGATGGGCATTTTTAGTTTATAAGATTCACATTAAGCTCTGACACATTTTAAAAGGAAAATGCCTGGAAATTGGGTCTCTAAGTTGAGTTCTGTAAGAATATCAAGGAGGGAAAATACTCTATCAAAGAACAGGCAACAGAGATAGGCCGTTAAACAAAACAATCATTTTAAACCATAATATCGTCCCATCATTTATTCCCACATCAGTGGTTGATTGAATGTCTCAATGGCATGGCACTTGCTGGGGTGTTGGGCAGGGCCCTTTATCTCAACAAGCTTCTGATCAAGTAGAATACACAAACCTCTACACACCTAGCAATAATAGCCTAAGTAAAAAGTAACATAAACAAGCATGAGAAAATGTTTTTGGCATTCAGGCAAGGAGTGATCATTCTTAGAGGTCTCATTACTTCATTCATTCAGATTTTGGGAATGGGAGGGACATAAAAATACGGCAGGTGGGTGCAGGAGTGGATATGTACGTTTGTCTCTACTTACATGTTCCCTGGAGGAAACTGGGAATCAGACGTGAAGGAAGGAGGCAAGGAACCTAAGATTTGCTAGGAGCACACTCTAGACCAGCAGCTGGAGGTGTGTATTAGAATTTACACATGAGAAAACGAGGTTCAGAAAGATGATCAGTCTTGAACAGTATGTTTAGCGTGATGGAGGCAATGGCTGGACTCCCAAACTGCTAAGCCATGTCTGGAAATGAGGTGGTCTGCGGTGCAGCTCATTTTGTGACCTGTTCCCCTGTTACTGTCTTGGAAAGGAGGTTTTAAAAAGTTTAAAATTTCTAGCACAGTGCTGCCTCACACGATGCGTCCAGTGCAGGCTTTCTTCCTTGTGTCCTCTGAGCCAGGGGTTCTCCACCTTGACAGAAGCGACGGCTGGATTTGTGGCCTCTACCCACCGGACCGCTAATAACAGTCCCCCTCTTCCCATGGTGACAGCCAAAAATGTCTCCAGACTTTGCTGAGTGTCTGCTGTGAGACAAAATCCCCCCTTTCTCCAGGACCCAGACAGGCAAGTGTTAACCAATGGGCGTAGGGTCTGGAGCTGGTGCAGGCAAAGAGGGGCCTGCCCCCGTGGGCAAAGAGAATACCACTGAGCTTCTTGCGGAATGAGCTCAGAGAAGGTATTGATCTTGGGTGTTCAAACCTGGAAGGATAGGCTGGGTACAGTGGCTCAAGCCTGTAATCCTAGCACTCTGGGAAGTCAAGGCGGGTGGATTGCTTGAGCTCTGGAGTTCAAGACCAGCATGAGCAAGAGTGAGACCCCATCTCTAAAAATACCCAGATGTTGTGGCTGTTGCCTATAGTCCCAGCCACTCAGGAGGCTGAGGCAATAGAATCACTTGAGCCCAAGAGACTGAAGTTGCTGTGAACTATGACACCATAGCACTCTACCAAGGGCGTCAAAGTGAGACTCTGTCTCAGAAAACAAAAACAAAAACCAAAAAAAACTGGGGAGGGAAGAGAATGAGCTGCCAGATGGTGTGGGCTGTAGGGTAGTTGCTGTTGTACTCTGGCTTGTGTGGATTGTCCCAGAGGTCTGGACTGGCACTGCCAGTGAGACCTGGAGAACTCGCTGGTCAGATGTGCAGGTGACACTGGTCTTGGGGTGGCAGCTGACATGTTGACTCACTTCTCCTTCTCCATGCTTATCACCATGGTAATTACATATCTATTTGTATTAATTACTTTAAAGTGTTATTCTCTTCTTTAAGACTGGCTAGAAGCTCCTATGATCTAAATCTCTGACTTGTTTTTTGCTGTCACATTGAGCATGTGAATTGGCCCTGAGTAGGTTTTCAGTGAGCATTTGAATGAGTGATTTGAATAAATGAATGTGAGGTTCCCGTTAAATTGTTAGGACGAACTGAACCCAGCGTGATTACATTTATTAGAGGAAGCCAAATAGTTAAGTTGGAGGGAAAAAACAAGGCACAAAGGTCGCAGCAGAAAGACCTGGCATGCCAGTGTCCATTTGGAGAAGAGTCTGAGAGCTTTTTTTTGAGACAGAGACTCACTCTGTCACCCTGGGTAGAATGCTGTGGCATCCATCATAGCTCACAGCAACCTCAAACTCTTGGGCTCGAGTGATCTTGCTTCAGTTTTTCTGCTTTTAGTAGTGTCAGGTCTCTCTTGCTCAGGCTTGTCTCAAACTCCTGAACTCAAGCAGTCCACCCACCCTGGCCTCCTAGAGTGCTAGGATTGCAGGTGTGAGCTACCCTGCCTGGCCTGAGAGCTTTGCTAATTCATAAACGTTCCGGGAACTAATCTACTTGTGACTGCATTAAAAAGAAAATATGGTTTTCATCCATACTATGGAAATTGAACATCCATAGCAGGGAAGTGCTGCTACTTCTGTTTTCTCTGAAGTCTGTCCGCATCTGGGACAGGATAAGGCTCTGGTAAGTGAGACACCGATAGACTTGGGGCAACTCAAAGGAGGCAGAAGTCAGGGAACTCCAGCATCTCATGAATAATCTGTCTGCCTTAGCCATGCCGCCAGGTACCATGTGCATCCTTTTGCAGATACTGCTGCATTTAATTCCTCAGACTGGCCCCTCATGGGTAGCATCTATTTCAGGTCTTAACAAATTTTTGCTGTAAATATTTTAAGCTCTGTGGGCCACGTGGTTTCTGTTGCAATAACTCAACTGTGTCGTTTCAGCTCAAAAGCAGCCGCAGACAACATGTGTCCTAATGGGTGTGGCTGTGTTCTAATAAAAACAGGCAGCAGGCTGGATGTAGCCAGTGGGCCATAATTTGGTAACCCCTGCTCTGTTTTATTAATGAATAAACTAAGGCTTAAAGATATTAAATAATTTAATTTGCCAAAATGAGTTAACTGGCAGAGCTGAGATTCAAACTTGAGCCTGTCTGGCTCTGAAGTCCATTTCTTTTAGCTTTGGCACATGGTTTGTAAACATGTGAGGATGATCTGTTGGATGGGGATAGCCTTATTTGGGTAATATTAGAATGCCAAAGTGGAGGGCAGTGTTGGGAGCTGAGGGGAGGGAGAATTTGGCTCAGTAGGAAGAGCTGGAAACTGTCCAGCAGCAGAGTGGGCTGCTGGGAGGTGGTGTGGTCAGCATCACAGTGTGGATATTGGGTGTCCTCCTGGTAGGGGTTCTGAGAAGGGATGGCCGATGACCTCTGAAGGCTCTGCCCAGCTCCTTGGCTCTGTAATCACGTGGGTAACAACTCCCATCAGAGTCCTCTAGCCCTGGAATGGTGTGGCCCCAACAGGAGCTGCTGGGCCAGTGGCTCCTATTGGAGCTGCACCGTTTTTACCTCATTCTTAGTCCAACCTTCTGGCCTGTCCTGCCCACTCCTAATGACTTTTTCCTGCACGTGGGTCCCTCCAGGCTCCTCCACTTCCCTGCAGTGGTCAGGAGTGCTCCTTCCCCTCCCCTAGCTCCTGGTTCTCACTGATTCTCAGCTGAATCCCCAGGAAGGACACAGAGGAGAGGAGAGGACAGTCCCAGGGCTGCCCAAATATCGCAGAGGGCGTGTCCCCGTGTCTCCAAGGATGTGGGTGAACTAAGTGTTTACTGCTTGCAATTCTTCCTCCGGCTGGAATTGCCCCCAGTTCCTGCCACTATCCTTGGTGTGGAGACTGGGACTCTGTCTCTGTCACTACTCTGTATTCCACCATCCTGGGCCACAGCCATGGTCTAGGCCACATCAAATTCTCCCTGCCAGTGCTACTCCACCCCAGTAGAGCCAGCACGCTTGGGGAAGAGGTCAGGGACCATTTGGAGGCACTGTGCAAAATGAAGGCGTGGCAGTCAGGAGCTGGCAGGAAACTGCACCCTCCCGATGGTCCAGGTCTAGGAGCTGGGATGGTCAAGTACATACTGTCGGGCAATAGAAGGGGAGTTGCCACCAGGCCCAGGGCTGTGCGGGAGCCACAGAGGAGTGTCACCAGCATGTGCCACTTTGGGGAATAAACACCATGACCTCTCTGTCCTCCTGCCTCCATCCTCCCAGCAGTGCCTCTTGTTAACCAAACCTAACAGGAACCACCTGCAGGGAGCCGGCCAGGGGGGTGTAGAGAGAGGGGAAGAGAGAATAGATTGGTTGGCGGGGGAGGACAGACAGATGGGACCGATGGAGAATAACCAGGAAAGGGCAGGAAGGGCATCCACTCGTGAGGACAGTGGAGTGACAGTGGGTTGCCAGGTTGGTGCTTCCCTCAAGGCTGCGGGTGATTAGGATCTGCAGTATTGATATGCTGGGCCTCCTGTTTACTTCTCGGTAAATTGGGTTCATATTTCACTCTCCCCAGGAAGTCCTTCCTGAGCCTTTCATGTCAAAGTGGTGCCCCCCCTTGCAAACTCGGAAGACTCCCCACTGTTTTGTGTGTGTGTCTTCCCATGTTGCCCTGTCCCCTAAGGCATCATAATTTTTGTTCCCAGCATCTTGCCAGGAGGAAGTTACTTCAAAATTATTTGTTGTTTGCTGATCAATTCCATTAACAGGTTATCATCACAGAGATTTGAAATGCGGACTGCAGTCATAGTTCCTATTGAGTTTTAAAGGTGGTCAGAATGATTGCTGCAGAGTCCTTTAAGATGCTTGGTGTGTTGGTGCGCACGTTTTCATCCTTGGGATAACCTTGGGTGGTGTCAGCCTCATCAGGGTACAGCGTGTCTCCTAGTCTCACTTTCTGCTAGTTGGGGTAGAGTAGGGTTCATACTACATGGCTGTGTCCTTTCCAGTTTAGCATCCTGAGGATTTGCTCCAAATCTGTGGCACCTTGTTGCCGTGTCACCTGTTCTCAGTGTTTTTTAATATGAAAGCATAGGAGGAAGGTGGGTCTAGTAGGAATAAGATGTGGTTGACACCATTTCTGTTACAGAAGGGGAGATGGGTACCAGAGGTCTTAGGCCCCCAGCTGCCAGTATAGCATGGTCCTCGGAGAAAGCACCACTCACCTGTCGCTGAGCCTGGCAATGGAGCTTTTTTGCAACGGCCAGTCAGTCGCCTTGTATCTTGCTCTCTTTTTTTAATGATGCTTGAAAATTGGGCCTTCAAAAAGGAAGAAGGAAGTCTTAATACAGAATTGTCTTCCTTTCCAGTGAGTTTTAATTGAGTACCCGTGGAAAGGTGTATCATGTGTTCTAAAAGGATAGGATTTAATTATGATTTAAAATTAGTTCTATAGGAAGTGCTTGGAGATTGCATCCAGCGAGTAGAAACAGGGTTCCAGGAGAATTGTGTAAACCAGTTAATGGAAGAATAGGCTCCTGGTACTGAGGGTTTGGGAGGTTTGCCAGCATCACAGAAAGGTGTGAATTACACTCCCAGCACTGGAGGAAGTGGAGGAGCTGCCAGGTGTGAGGCTGTGAAGGGACCCTGGGGAGCACAGCTGGAGACAGAGCTGTTTTCCACTCCCTGTAGCTCTGATTCTTGCGCATTGCACTTCTCCCATAATAAAGAGGTTGAAGACAAGACAGTTGCTTGAAAGCCAAAAGACCAGGGGAGAGTTATTTGGGGGCAGGTGTTTAAAAACTAGCCACTTTGGGTGGGAAGAATTTAAGATATTGGTAACAACTTTTATAGCTTATAGGGTTTCTTTTTTGACCCTTGAAGGTAGGTGAGAAGTGGTTTTCCTTATCAGAGCTCAAAGTGGTTTTCCTTATCAGAGCTCAAAGTTAAACTTGAGGCTGCAGTGTTCAGTTCCATGGTGAATTGAAATATCTGTGTGTTTGTATACACATCCCCGAGTGTAGGTGTGTATGTATATACACACACAAAAATATACCTCCACACACACACATATATATATATACACATATATTTATTATAAATTTTATTATAAATTTTTTTCTGATAGAAAGGAATTATAACACAATATACAAATAATAAAATAACTGCCAAGTGTGGTGACTTGCACCTGTTTTCCCAGCTACTGGGAAGGCTTGAGGCCAGGAGTTCAAGGCTGCAGTGAGCTGTGATTGCACTTCTGCACTCCAGCCTTGGAGACAGAGAGCCCATCTCTAAGAAAAAAAAAATAGAAAAAAATTATAACAAACTGTGCAGTCTTTTTTATAAATTCCACTTAGCCAATTCCTACAGAATGCTTTTGTTGGCTTTTTTTCCTGTGGCCAACATATGTTGACAGTGGTTTCACATACACAGTTGCATCCTAATCCACTAATTCTTTCCTTAATAAATTCATTGCCATTAAATCTGATATGTGACCTATTGTTAGATTATTTCTCGCCTTGTAAACAATCATATTCCTTAAACCCAATTCGGCTTCAGCATTGTTTATTACAATAGTGCTGGCTATCTTTTGTTTTGTTTTGGTTTTTACCTTTTGGTGTCATTGCAGGGATGGGGACGTTGTTTGATTCTGTATCGTCTGACAGTGTCTGTGTTTAGCAACCAGGTCACAAAATTCCTGAAAAATGAGCAGTCGGTTCTTGTGAGCCAGCACACATGACCAGCTCTATTTTCAAAGTCTGAAAGGCAGGTACATGTCTTATTCACTTTTCTCCTTATTCTACCTAGGCTTAAGAACGTGCTGAGGGTATGGTTAGAGATTCAAGAAGTGTGGGGGGGGGATGGATGAATGAGATTTCAAGCTGGATCAGTCTGTGGGACTCCAGTTCATGCTCCATGAGGTCAAGGTCCTTGATGGGCAGTGAGGAATCTTGGGAAAGAAGGGGCACCAGAGACTGTCTCCAGCATCAGAACCTGGCTGGCAGGCCCTGCCTTCTGGTGGGATGTTGGACACAGTGTGATACGCAGAAGAGAAGAAAGACGATGTCTTTTTTTGGTATCCCTTTCTTCTAGCTTTATTTTATGTTCTGGCATTTTTATTCCCCATCTTCTAGAAAAGGGAAGGCTTTCTTGTCTAGTGTCTTGATGACTTATGGTAGTTGCTTTGGTTTGACTATTTGTCTCCTCGAATCTCATGTTCAGACTTTACCCCCAGTGTGGCGGTGTGGAGAGATGGGGTCTTTAAGAGGTGATTGGGTCATGAAGGCTCTGCCCTCTTGAATGGATTAATTCATTCAAGGACTAAAAGGTTAATGGATTAATGGTTATCGTGGGAGTGGAACCAATGGCTTTGTAATGAGAGGGAGAGATCTGAGCATAGCACGAGAGCACACTCTTGCCCTCTCACCATGTGCGGCCCTTCACTGTATTATGATGGAGCAAGATGCTAGTGCCATGCTCTTGGCCTTCCCAGGCTCCAGAACTGTGAGCTAAATAAACTTCTTTTCTTTAGAAGTTACCTAGTCTGTGGCCTTCTGTTATAGCAACAGAAAATGGGCTGAGACCGTAGTCATCAATACTTTACTGGAATGAACTATTATGGAAAGCAAGAGCATTATATGCATATACCTGGTTTTAGACAGATCCTTTAACCTCTTCTAACGTGACATATGTAATACAGTCACATAGTTTGAAAGTCAAAGAGAATATCCTCCTACCCTCCGATGACTACCTCTTTTTGGTGTGTCACACACGTTGTCCTCCATTTTTGTTGTTGTTTTTTCTTTCTTTCTATCCTCATAGCATATCTTGAAAATCATGTCATTGCTGTACAACAAGAAATGACTTTTTCTATTCTACAGATTTACCATCAATGTCATTTACCTGACCCTTTCCCTATCTGCAAACTTGGAGTGTTCTTGTCTAATTTTTCTATTATAAGCAATTCTACAATGATTATCTTTGTTTGAGATGTTGAAACGATCTGTAGGATAAATTCCTAGAAGTGGAATTGCTAGGTCAAAGAACATGTACCTGTCATTCTTGTCAAGCTACTTTACATAGAAGGTAAGTCAGTTTGCAGATCCAATTACAAGAGAGAGCACTGGCTTCTGTCCTCTCTCCCATAGCTGTTTGATCTTTGCCACTTTGATAAGTATAGTTTCATCAATTTTTAAGTGAGAATGACTATAGGCATCTTTTCAAGTGTATTTAAGGACTGTTTGTCTTTGCTATGAACCTTCTGTTCATACTATTTGTCCATGTTTCTATAGATTTGTAGACTTTTATTTATTTGTAGGAACTCTTCATGTGTTAAAAATGGCTTTCTGTCTCAGATGTGCTTTGCACGTCTTTTCTCTAGGTTGTTATTTGTCTTTTGATGTTTCTGGTACTTTTCCTCTGTGAACATATTTTTTGCGTTGTATTAAGATACAACATAAAGTTTATCCTTTTAACCATTTTTAAGTGCACAGCACATTGGCATTAAGTACCTTCCCATCGGTTGTGCAGCCATTATCACTGTCCCCCTCTAGAATTTTTTCTTTCTTTCTTTTTTTTTTGCAGTTTTTAGCTGGGGCTGGGCTGGAACCCGCCACCTCTGGTATATGAGGCTGGCACCCTACTCCTTTGAGCCACAGGCACTGCCTCACGTTTAGGGCTTTTTCATCATCTCAAATGGATATTTTTGAAAAGTAATCAGATTTATCAAATTCAGTCCATCTTTTGTGGGTTTTGTATCACAATTAGAAAGGCCCTTCACTACTATGAGTTTATTTTAAAATACTCTTTCATAATTTCTTCTAGTACTTTATGGTTTAGTATGTATACTTAAATCTGTGCTCCCCCCCTTGGAAATAATTTTGGTGTAAATTGTGAGAAATGGCTCCGAGTGTATTTTTTCCAGAGCCCTGTGATTTCCATTTGGTCTTCAGAACATGGTTCGGAGGCTAGCTAAATCCAGCCAGGGAGGTTTCTGGCACTGTTGGTAGCCGCAGGGAAGCGGGAAAGCAGCTGGTATGTGTGTGGGACGGCGGGGTTCATAAATTAAGCCTGAGCTAGACTAATGAGATCCCATTCTAGGAAAATATGAGCTCCATAGTATTTATGTTTGTTATCCTCAGACAGAGTCATGCAGAAGCTGGTGGGTACATTGTCAAAAGGTGTTGAAAGATGGCCGACACGTGCCTGCCCTGAGACAGTGGATGGGACAGGTAGAGCACATGAGAGCAGACAGGTGGCTTCCTGCATGAAGGCATCCTGCAAGTGTGAGCAGTTTGCCCCCAACAGTGGTCCCTACAGGAGGCTGTCAGTGAGGGCTGAAGTCCAACTGATGCTCAGGGCCTCTGCCTGGATGGGGGGTGCCTGTTTCCAACTGGCCCAAAGGCCACAGTTTTCTGGATCCACCAACATGTACCCCACTGGATCTAAAGGGAGAGCCAGGGAGCACCCCCTGTGTTCCAGGGGTGCTGGGCTTGGCTCCCCTCCCCTGAGGGCTCTTCGGCAAGGAGGTCCCCTCAGCTGCAAGGGCATAGTCAGCAGTCTGTGACTGATAGGGTGACATGGCAAAGGTTATAAAGCACACATTTGAGACCTTGAACTTCCATCTTTCTCAAAGCCTGGAGGGGTGGGTTTCCTGCCAGAACCACCTCCTGGTAGCATTGAGGGAGGAGGGGAACCCCATTCTGAATCCTTTCACATCCAAAACAGCGTGAATGGTGCACCCTGAGGTCTTTCTCCCCTGGGAGTCTGTGGGTGGCCCTGTGCAAACAATTGTGGTGCAAGGTGGTGTCTTCTGTGTGTGGGGTGGTGAATTCCAGGACTTTATCTGAGTTGAATAAATGAATGACAAAATGTCAGGTTCCATAACTAACCTGTGGTGGTTCTTTATAGTGTAGCCATGTCTAGGTTGGGGACCACTGGTCTACCCACACTGCATGTGTTCCTGTGTCTTTCCCTCTGAGCCCTCCAGCCCAGGCTGTGGCAACCCGGCTGCTCTGACTGTGCCTGCTGCATTCAGGAGCAGGAATGGCTGAGGCGCTGCCTTCTCTCCAGTGGGAGGGCTCAGTCATTATGAAGCTCACAACCAGGTTTCGTAGTCAGTTCGGCCACAGGTATACAGTTTGTTTTTTTGTTTTCTTTGCAGTTTTTGGCTGGGGCTGGGTTTGAACCCGCCACCTCCGGTATATGGGGCCGGTGGACTATTCTTTGAGCCACAGGCGCCACCCAGGTTTGCAGTTTGTTTTTAAAATATTAAAATTAAAAATTGGCCGGGTGCAATGGCTTGTGCCTGTGATCCTCGCACTCTGAGAGGCCAAGATGAGAGGATTGTTTGAGCTCAGGAGTTCAAGCAAGAGCTAAACCCTGTCTCTGCTAAAAATAGAAAAGCTAGCCAGGCAATGTGGCTGATGCTTGTAGTCCTAGTCACTTGGGAGGCTGTGCCAGGAAGATCACTTGAGCCCAGGAGTTTGAGATTGCTATGAGCTGTGATGATGCCACTGCACTCTGCTCAGGGCAACAGAGTGAGATTCTGTCTCAAAAAATATATCTATATCATACTACTAGATTTGGGGAGCTTTTTTTGAAGGTACAGTTTCTGTATAGTAACAGTTACGGTTTTTGCTGTACAGTTGTGTTTTAACAAACACATACAGTCATGTAAGCTCCACTGCAGTTGAGACAGTAGTTCCCTATCCCCCAGATTTCCATGTGTGCCTGTGGTTAATGCTCTCCCATCCCCCTTCACCTGGCAGCCACCGATCCATTTTCTGTCCCCGTAAGTCTCTCCAATCATAGCATGTATAGCTTTTAAGTCTGGCTAGCATAATGCAGCCGGGACTCTTCTGTGTTGTCACCTACATCGATGTTTTATCCTTTTTACCGCTGAGTTGTATTCCATTATGTGAAGATGCTCCAGTTTATCCATTCACCAACTGCAGGACATTTGGGTTTTCTGATATCTTACTAGCATTCTGATCATCTCCATCCACTAGCTGAGGGGAACTTTTCTAAAGAGTCCTTGTCATATTAACCAAGCATGTTTGGCATCTCTTTTGCGGGCAAAGCTTTTGGGGCACAATCCCCCAAGATAGCCTGTGTCATTGTGCACCAAAGGGTCCTTTATGATGCTAGTGGTGGTGGGGGTGTCACCGTGCCCAGGTCTGGTTGACATCTCACCATCCTTAATTATTTCCTGCTGCTCTTTCCTGTGAGCAACGTGCCTTCTTTAATGTTGAGGTCGATTAGAAATGTTTATAAAAGGATTTCTTTGAAAACTCAGAACCAAAACTAAACCATCTGCATATGCTGTTTTCTACTTCAAAAACAGCTGGAAGATAGTAGACAGAATTCTTCCCATTAGGAGAGGGGAAGAGTTCTTAGCAGTGGGGGCCAAAGAGGGAGGGGAGGGAAAGAACCAGCCAGCGGAACAGGTGGGTCTTGGTGGGCTGTGGAAGTGGACGCCCAAAGGTGAAGGGCCATGGTGTTGTTAGTTGTCTATAGTATTTAGCTGGTGAAAACAAAGTGCCATAAACATTCAGTAAGAGTGAGGGCAGCTAGTGTCTGTGTACTTCATGGACATTTGTGTCCTTCTAGGTCTGCTCTTTTAGGTATTGGTCTCCCCGTGACTGTAGAGCCCCAAGGGAGCATTGAGGATGTGCTCTTTCTTCCTTGACTTGTGGTCTCCGCCAGGGTGCATCCTTGGGCAGATCTCTTGTCCTCTAGGTCCTCAGCCAGGGTGAGAGGCTTGGAGGAGATGGGCCTCTTGGGTCTCTGATGCTGACCCCACCTCTTAGAACTCAAGCACACAAGAGTCTTTGAAGCCTGCTGGGTCTGCAAGTCCCGAAACTGGCAGGTCTGCACTGCAGAATGTTCCTGCTTCCGCTGCTGTGCACCAGACAGACACAGGTGACCGTGCTCTGTACAGGCAAAGTCTGGGCTCACCAGTCTGGCCGCTGCAGAGCACAAAATCGAGCTTGCCCCATTCCTGGAACTGTACGCTTCTGTGACCACATCTATAAGGAAAGTGATCTGGCGAAAGATCCCCAAAGCCTTTAAATGTCACTTAAATAGGTGTTCATTGCCATGCTGTCTTCCCTTAACAAATATATCAAAACACCATCCTAATGTTTTCTTTGGCCTGTTTCCAAACATTGAGCTTCTCTTTGAGCTGTTACTGACTGGGTTATTGGGACTTCCCCCAGGTGGTTATTTCACATCCTCCTTTTCTTGCAAGTGACATTTAAAATACTTCTCCTTTGAAGCACGCATGTGAAGCCAGGAGAAAATCTGAAGATGGGAAACGATCTTACGGCTAAGGCTTTGTCTGCAAGTGATTCTTTGCTGACGAGAATGCAGAAACCATGAATCCTCCTTTACTGCTGCATTCTACTGACTTTGAAATGGGAAATGAAATTTCGGAAACATTCCCATTGCACACGTGCATCTGGTAGTGTTTCATATACACCTTCACATATACATATGTAGTTTGATTTCTGTGCATTGAGCCCCATGCAGATGGCACTAACCCGAATGTGCAGTGTGAAGCTAGCACACTGTGAACACTTGTCTATATTAATTAGACTTGAGAGGACTTAGCTGTGCTTAAGTGTGTTGACACTATCCATTGGAAAGCCGATCGTCCCAGTGCGTAGTCTATATTTCTTCTTCCTGGAATGTTCTTCCCCCAGACAGCCCTGTCCCTTACAATATTTGTTCAGATATCACTTTCTGATCCCAAACTTGACCACCTTATAAAAATCATCTGTCACCCTATGCTGTATCCTATTTTCTGCCCTACTTTCTCCATAACACATAGTAGTTTCCTAGGTACTTCTAACATAACCTTAATAATTCATCTTTTAAATTAAAAATTAAGGGTACCATTTATTTCATGGCTTTTGGGGCAGAGGTCTGTGTCTGTTTTATCCTGAGCAGCTCTAACAGTGCCTGACACATAGCAGGTGCTCGGCAAAAGCCATAGAGTGAATACCTGGATGTCTGGGGCTGCATGGTGTGGCCTTTGGACTGTCGGTTTGTGTTTGCTTCTTGACTGCAAAACTGGAGGAGAGATGCAGGTTGCCCTGGAGGAGACAGCTTTCACAGCACGTGCTGGCAGCAAACATCCTGTTACCTGCAAGTGTGACTGACTACATGGGGCATATCAGGATAGCGTAAACAAGCCACCCACCCCAGGGACTCAGGCTGGCCTGGGAGAGTGCCCTGGTCTCGAATCCCCGTCACCTGCCTCTGGTGCAGGTCAGATTAGCTCTGCAATCTGGGGAGCCACCTCCTGCTTTAAATCCTCTCCTTGCCGCCTCTGGCTCGTTCAGTGTGGGGTTTCATGAGACGGCTTGGCGTGGAGGAGGATCTGATGCCTCCCCGACTTCTCAGGACCCCTGCTTTCTCCCCTGTGACGTGTGATTGCAGTACTGTTGTTATGACTTAAGCTTTCCCCTCTGGTGTTTGGAATTGAAAAACACAGCTCTTCTTTTTTCCCCAACAGGAACCTCTGTGGTTCCTCTTACGTTCTGTAGTTATTACTCCATTCCTATAACTGAGGCCATAGCAACATATCGTTTTCTAGAATATGAAAACTAAGTTGACCCTTGAGCCTGTCACTTTCCTGTGGTTGCGAGATGTCCAGGAGAAGCAGTTGAGAGCTCTTGTAACTTTTTTTTCTTAATTTTTATTAAATCATAAATGTATACATTTAAGGGGTACAATGTGATGATTTGATATGCAATGTGGAGTGTTTAAATCAAACTAATTAACATAACCATCACCTCACCGTGCCTTACCAACAGAGGCCGGACTACCAGTTCCTGCCTTCAGCCCTCTGAAGGGTAGCTTGATTTTAAATTTGCAAGTAGATTTCCAGTTTGTTTTGTGTGGGGAATATATATTAAAAATATTAACTACCTCAGTCTCTCTGAGGTCCAATGATTTGTCTGCTTTCCTTGACTCATTTTGAAATGGGAAGAGGAAGTTCATGCACAGCCCTGTGTGAATGGACTTTTAGCTTTAATAATGCACGAGAAGTTCTTTAACCCACTGTACTACTTCAGAAATTCCAGAAAATTTTTCCTCCATATGAGGAATATGAAGTTGGCCCTTTAAAAAGACACAGATGTTCTTTCACGTTTAAACTCTGTTTTTCACAGGGAATTCTGACATTTTAGGCCAGACAGAATGAGCAGATTTCCCTTTGTGTCAATGGGGGTTTCCTGTGGTGGAGCCACTGGGAGGGTGCACAGGGGGGAGCAGGTGGGAACAGACATCCAAGGGAAGCCCCCCAAGGGCTGTTTGGAAGGTCAGCCTCCCTGGAACAAAGGTAGTCACTGGGGCCAGACTGATGACCACTGCCATATTCATGCCAGTCTCCCTTTCAAAGGGAGTTTTCAAGTAATTTCTTTGCCCAGGGGGATGAGCAGCTGTTAGCTAAGAGTTAGCATCAGGCCTTTTAAAAATAGAGACTGAGAAATGCTGACCCTTTGGACAGTCAATGAAAGCCTGGATTTATTTTAAAGTGTCTGTCTAACCCCTTCTCTCAAATGAGAAGGGGTGGGGAAGGAATCTTTGTCAAAAATGTCATTGAAGGAAAAAATGCTCTCATTTTTTCTTTGTGGTATGCCATGGGCTCGGTGGGCTTTTCGCTCCCCCCCAGTGGTGGATCTCGAGTCCCGTCTGAGTAGAGGGCTGGCCTTCTCCCTGTGCCCTACATTCACTGCCCGCAGCTGGCTAGGGTTCAATCCTGGTGCCGCCAGCCTCTGGCCTATTTGAAAGCAATATTTGAAAACGGGCGTGAGTTCTTTTGGGCTTTCCTGTGATTTCTTCATTGAGCGTATATTACTTTGTAATTTGGGGAAACCAGAGGAAGTAGAAAAAAGGATGGTTATGAGTCTATCTGAAGGCTTTGTAAGGAGTGAGCGGGGAAAGTTGGGCGTGAGCAGGCGTTCATTGGGCTGCAAAGACTGGTGTATTTCAGCCCCGTGCAGACCTCTTTTGGAATATTGACCTGGCATGAATAGATTGAGGCAGAGGTGGACCCCTGCAGTTTAAGGCTAAGAAAAAACAGCCCCTTCCCCAACAGAGGACATTGGACTGTCACAACCAACATTACACCTTATAGTTCTTTCATATGGGGAATATATATTATACGTAATTTAAAAGGCTAGTTGTCTGAATGCTAACTTGTGATCTTATTGTTTGCTATGAGCATATAAAGGAATTTTCACGAGAATATTGGAGAATATTGGAATTCAGGAAGAGAAGGGTGTCTAAGAGATGGGTATTAGTTCAGAGAAATCCCTAAGGGCTCCCTATTATGCATGCCACCTGGGCTGACATAATGATGTGTTCTAAGGTAATGCTGAGGCCTTACAGGCCTGGGTCTTGGTTTTGTCTTTTAGGAGACATGGTTTTTAACTAACAACAGACTCCTAAACAGGGTTTAATGCTGAGGTAGGTCTGATCTCTTTCAGGACAAATTGAGATTAATGACACCCTTTGATCTCTTCACGTTGGTAATCACATTATGCACGATTAGCTGGTGCCAACCACCGCCAGGGTCCTGTGGTTTACATCAAGGGTTGGCAAGCTACAGTTCCAAGGCCAAGGCTGGCCTGTTTCTGTTTCTTTTCAGCCTATATGCTAAGAATGGTTTTTATATTTTTAAATGATAAGAAAAAATTTTAAAAAGAATAATATTTTGGCTCCATACCTGGAGCTTGATGGTTAGGGCACATACACAGGGCTGGTGGGTTCAAATCCAGCCTGGGCCTGCCAAACAACAATGACAAACTACAACCAAAAAATAGTTGGGCATTGTGGCGGGCGCCAGTAGTCCCAGCTAACTTGGGAGGGTGAGGCAAGAGAATCGCTTAAGCCCAAGAGTTTGAGGTTGCTGTGAGCGTGATGCCACAGTACGCTACTGAGGGCGACACAGTGAGACTCTGTCTCAAAAAAAGAAAAAAAAAGAACAGTATTTTGTGACAGGTGACCATTATGTGGATTCAGATTTCAGCATCCATGAATAAAGTTTTCTTGGTGTACAACCACACCCATTTGGTTGGTCTCTGGCTGCTTTCTTGCTATAATGCCAGAGCTGACTTAGGGCGAGAGAGACCAGGTGACCCTCAAAGCTGAGAATGATGTCTATCTAGTGCTTTGCAGAAAAAGTTTGCCAAACATGGGCCGCACCTGTGGCTCAGTGAGTAGGGTACCAGCCCCATATACTGAGGGTGGTGGGTTCAAACCCGGTCCCGGCCAAACTGCATCAAAAAGTAGCCAGGTGTTGTGGTGGGCGCCTGTAGTCCCAGCTACTCTGGAGGCTGAGGCAAGAGAATCGCCTAAGCCCGGGAGCTGGAGGTTGCTGTGAGCTGTGACTCCAAAAGTGAGACTCTGTCTCTATAAAAAAAAAAAAAAGTTTGCCAAACCCTGATTTACATCACCAGAGTAAGGCATGTTGGTATCTTCATCCTTTTTTTGTAAAAAATAATTCTGAGATCTGAAATATGTTGAATTAATTTCACGTACATTATAATGTAACGTTTTTTATTTTGATAGCACTTTTCATACCCCCTGAAAAACCTGAAAATGCTAGACAATGAAAGAATGTGCGAAGAGGTGAATATAACGAGGCAGGTGTCCATAATAATAGAGTCCTCTGACGCTTGGAGAGAAGAAATGACCTTATTTTTCCTCTTCTACCCTCTCTTTTGGGCCAACATTTTACTATGAAACATTTAAAATATACAGAGAAGTTGATAGAACTGTGCAACGAGCACCAATCTGCCTACCACCTAGATTCTACTGTTACTAACATTTTGCTGTGTTTCCTTTATCACATACCTATTTACCCACCAGCCCATCTCGATTTTGATGCATTTCAGAGTAAGTTGGGGATATTAGTACATTTCAACTATGGGTTGCTTTTGTTTCCACTGTTGATTAGGCATAGTCTGAAGGGTGTGGAATATTTTTATTTCCTGAATGGAAGAAAAGGGGGAGTAAAAGCAGCCGGGAACAAACAAAGATATAATTAAAGCTTGGGCTTAAAAATTATATATGTGTATGCTTGTATAAATATACGCATGGCAAAATTTTGCATATACATCTGTATGTGTATATACATACATAAAATATGTACATGTGTGTTTGTATGTGTGTATGTATGTCTGTATATAAAATAAAGGAATGAAATTATTCATTCAGCAGTGGAGTCTTTGAGAAGCCGCTGAGAGAACTGATTTAGCAATGCTCAAACACTGGAGCAAGTGCTGTGGAATGGAAGTGCCCAAGTCTTTGCCATCTGGCATTTCACAGCATTGTTGATGCTGTCCAGGAGAACACCAGAGGCAAGGGAAGTAGCTCTTTGAGTTCAGACGCAGCATTGGCTGAGTGGAGAGGTGCAAGGCCCCAGGTCAAGCCAACATGGACCGCACTTGTGTCTGTGACCCGTGGCTGTGCAGCAGAGAAGCTTGCTTCAGGAATATTAGGCAGCCTGCTACCTGAGGGACCAAGTGAGGATCTCTTTTGATAACCTAAGAGCCCTTTTGTGACATGAGCAGTGAATGTGAGATTGGTTCATTCATTTTCTTACAGCAATTCTCAAGTCCTTATTCTTAAGGCTTATTTAAATATACATTTGCACACTGTTTGCGATTTTTAAAGTACTTTTCTTGGGTATTATTGGCCCCCACTATGATCCTGTGTGAGTTATTATTCCAATTCCTTAGGAGAATTTTTTTTTTTAATTTGGCAAACCGCTGTGAATTCTTGGAGAAAAAAAATGTTGTAAACATTAGGGCATACTCTCTTAGCATATGTACACCGTGCTACATGTCACCCATGTGACAAAATGCAGATGGCTTGTCTTGACAATTTTTTTTTTTTAAATGCTCCAATGCTGTTCCAGCTGGTTTGGCTTTTTTGCCCCTCCTAATCTTTGCTTTTAAGGGCAGGGATACTGTGTTGGGCATCTCTTTGGATCTTCCAAGGCCCCTTGCACAATGCTGAACCCAAAGCAGATACTCCATACATGTTTCTTTTCTGTTGAGTTTGTTTTGAAGACGCCCGAGCTTGCTTTCCATCTCCACCCTGAGAATCCGCAAATCAGCTTTCTGTATATTCATTTAAGTGCCTTCCTGTTAGGTGCCCTTATTTTAAGTGTTAGGTGTCCTTTCACAATTTATTTCCTGCAATTGATTTGATTTGTGCAAATGCATTTATCCATAGGAAGAGCACTTTTCCGAAAGCACGTTATTCAGAAGATTAGAGGACACATCCTCTTCTTCAGTCTCTGCGTCTTAAAGCCGATGATGTAAATGGATACACAGATGATGTGAGGACCGTCCATTTTTTTTCTGTGTTCTCCGAATGTTTCTCGCCTCAGGCAAATCCTGCCAAGCTCTGCCTATTGTAATGGCCCCTTTTTCTGCCGTCACCCCTGGCTTAACAACTGCATTTCCATTAGCTCCCCTTTCCTGCATTTATGGGACCTGAGATTATTGTTCCCTGGACACGATCAAGCAGAAAATCAGCAGAGACACTTGCCAGCATGCTATATCAACACTAGTGTCTTTAAGATTTATTTTACGTCTAATTCTAGTATTCTACAGGAAACTAATCCGTTTTTGACATTAAATGACTATAAGCCCTACTATATTTTGAGCGTGATTAAAAAAGAAATTGTAAGTTTGAAATTTGCTCTGTATGAAATCAATATTTAGTATTGTAAATTACTGAGTTGATCCTAACTTGGGATTCTCCTGTGTGAAGGTCTCCTTTGATATCAAATACGTAAGGTTCTTTTAATGTAATACTGTCTATAAATTGGATTTTTTTTCCTCCCAGACAGATTATAGTCTTGGCCCTCATTAATTTAAATACATCTTCCTTCAGTATTTTCTTTCCCTTTATCATAAGAGCATAATTCAAGATAGCGTAGAGTATTTCCAGAGTCATAAACTTTCTTCACCAATACTTTACAACATTATTAGGTAAATATATACTGTTTTTTAATAAGATAGGTAATGGCATGGTAAATGTCCTTCCCCTGAGACATACAGATAAGGCAGCTTAATATGTTAATATTTATAGGGGAAATGAAGGATTAGATGGGTCAAAACCAGAAGGCCTATCATGTCTATCTTCAGGTGGAGGATCAGATCATTGGATGATTTCTTTTTTTTGAGACAGAGCTTCAAGCTGTCGCCCTGGGTAGAGTGCCGTGGCATCACAGCTCACAGCAACCTCCAATTCCTGGGCTCAAGCAAGTCTCTTGCCTCCGCCTCCCAAGTAGCTGGGACTGCAGGCGCCCGCCACAATGCCCAGCTATTTTTTTTTTTTTTTTTTGGTTGTAGCTGTCATGGGTTGGCGGGCCCAGGCTGGATTTGAACCTGCCAGCTCAGGTGTGTGTGGCTGGTGCCTTAGTCGCTTGAGCCACAGGCACTGAGCCCTTTGGATGATTTTTATTTTCCTTTGGCTCATGAGTTTTCTAAAATTTCCTCAGTAGACTGTTAACTTGGGTAATGAGAAAGAAAATGCTACTTGTTTTTCAAATACCTGCCTCTTGGCTTCTCCCCTGTCTCAGTGAGGTGGGGTTTGCTGCAGATTGATTTATGATCCTACTTGCTTTATTGTTCAGGTCGGTCCCTCTGGTGTTCTGCAAGGTCAGGGGCAGTGTGGAGCTACAGCTTCTGGGTTAAAGACAAGCCGCAGAGGTATCAGTGTGGGAAAGCCTGGAGGTCTCAGTGGGTTGTCTGGTTTGTCCTTGGGACCACGTGACACAGAGAGCTCTCAAAGAAGTTCTCAGGCTGTGAGAGGGCAGGAGATGTAACTCACAGTGCCTGCCTACAAGTGAGGATGTTTCTAAGACCTTTGGGAATGACCATATGACCAGTGGTGGTTCATGATGCAGACTGTTTTCTCTGGGGGAATGCTAAGTAATTAAAGCTCTTCACTGTCTCTACTGACTTTTAAAACCAAGAGCCGAAGATTTTGACAGTTGAATTAGTTTAAAAAAAAAATCTTCAAGTTATGTGGGGAGTATAAAAATGTTTGGGGGATAATAGTTTTTAACTTAATAAATAATGTAATAATAAATAAAGCACTTAGATCGATAACTGATTCTCCCATCACCCTCTACTCATGTCGGCCTTAAACCAGTATTTGCCTTTAAGCCAAATGATACCCTCTTTGAGACTTTTATTCTTATTTAAATTCTCCACTGTCTTGAATAGACACAATAGCAACAAATTTATTCAAAATTCATGGACAGGAGAGAATTGTAGTGAACCCAACCTTTTGACATTTTTCTGAGCAACTATCAGTGTTAGTTTCATCATCTGAACCATAATATATGTTTTAAATTAAATTTTACCATGGAAAATTCGATGCTGGAGAAATGAGGTTTTAATGAGTTTTGGAAGCCCTCTTCAGGTAGTGCATCAGTGGCTGCTGTTACGTAGGACAGATAGCAGGTTGCTCTGCGTGGCAGGCTGAGTATACGGGGAGATGTTTCTGGGTGCAGAATGGGGTGTGTGTGTGTGTGGTGTATTTAGTGTCGTAGGTGCTGTGTAAGGTGTGAATGTTGTGTGTGTGTGGCATGTGATGTAGTTGTGTGTGGAGGGTATGTATGGTGTATTCATTTGTGTCTGTGGCATGTGTGTGTGATACGAGTATATGAAACGTGATGTGTGCGCATGTGGGGTATGTGGTAGGTGCGTACATGTGTGGAGTATGTGATGCGTATAGTAAACGTGTGCATATGTGTGTGGTGTCCGTGATGGGTGTGTTCTCAGAAGGAGCGATAGAGAATGCCATGAAGGATGCATTTCTTGTGGTCCGTTCTTAATGGAGAAGGATTTCTGGAAGCAGCAGATGGTATGAAGTGAAAGTGTGCAGCTGTAAAGTTAGAAGAAAATCTTTGGGAGGACCAGATTGATTCGGAGGCCAAGGAAGGAGCATCTTCATAAAATCAAGCCCCAAAGCTATAAACGTCAGATAGTAGAGCCGGAGGCAGGCTGGGGTTTGAGAAGCGTTGTAATGTGTTCTCATTTACAAAAGCAGTGGCTACCAGCTTTTTATCAAAATCCCACAGGAATTACAGTTGTTTTACTGGCCCAGAATGATTTGTAACTCAGCAGATGGCTTGAAGACTTTGGTATCTTCCCATTTTTGCTTTAAGGTCAAAAGGATTCTAATTAAAGCTAAAGCTACAATCTCAATGTCATTGTTTAAATGAATTCACCAAGGGTACAGTGGTGGAATCTTTTCAGAGGAAATTTAAGATGTTAATTTCCCAGTGAAGTACAGCATAATAATTGAGCCAAATAATAGGACTAAAGAATGACTTGGGGCTTTGCCCTCTTGGAGTGCATTTTTTTTTAAAGAAAGGTTCTCCCCCCTAATTATAAGGTAGCACGATGAAATCTCAAGTCATCCCGCTCAGTCTAGGACGGGAACCCACCCTTTTTCCTATGTGTCCATGCTGTGTACGTTCCCCTAAGTTAGACACTTAAGGACTGTCTCAGTGATCAGAGCAAGTGTCAAGGCATTGTGGTGCCTGTGTTCACGTCACCCTTATTTCACTTCACAGTGGCCTCAAAGCACAGGAGAAGTGATGTTGGCAATTTGGATGTGCCAATGAGAAGTCATAAAGTGCTTCCTTTAAGTGAAAAGATGATAATTCTCACCTTAATCATGAAAGAAAAAATATCATATGCTCAGGTTGCTAAGATCTATAGTAAACTATTTTGAAGGAGAGACCACATTCGCGTAACTTTTAGGACAGTATGCTATTATCATTTTTACATCCATCTCAAGTGGTTCTGCCATTAACACTTAAAACGTGATAGAGAAAGACTGCACAGTCATAGATTAGATTGTATTCTCCTAGACGTGACGTGATTTTCCCAAAGATCCTTATGACCCACTGATTAACCAAAGAAGAAGTTCAGAAGAGGAAATGTGATATTTATTTTCAAATTGAAGGCAAAATTAGGAAGAGTTAGAACCTCTCAAGGTTATATTTCATGAGCTACAATTTACTGATTAGACTCTATCAACAATATCATTGTGACTTGTATAATCATTACTATTACTTAATGTGATAGACTTGTTTCCCTGCTATGCATCCATTATTGGTCTGTATAAGCTGTATGCGTTTCTACTTTTCCTGCTTGCTATGATTAGATTTTGATGTTTCTGCTGTTCCAAGGTCAGAAAGTGTCTTTGTCCATCTTTAAAATGATATCCATGGCCACCCAGAATAAAAATGGATTTTTGAAGAAATTAAAATCACCTGATTGTTTTAATCCCTGAATTTAATAACAAAAGTAGGAATTAAAAGCCCTCAGCTCTGATAAGAGATAGTCAAGGACTTATTTAAAGAGAAATAATTGACATGGATTTTCTAGGGGTCAGCAAAGTTTCATACGAATCTGTACTTAATAGGACTTCATAATGATTTAGCCCAATTTAATCCCAGATAAGCAATGAAGGATTAATATTGTGTTTTCTAAGGAGAGAAATTATTAATACTACTACTAATAGGCAGTGTTTCCTGAATACTTAAAATTGTCCAGTGTTAATGTTGTAATAATTCCTTTGCATGGATTATCCAGCAGATCATCTCAACAACCCTAAGAGGTTGATGCATTATGCCCATTTTACAGATGAGAAAAGTGAGGCTTGATGAGATAAAGGGAGTTTTCCATGATCAGACAGAGTGAGCAATGAAGTCAGGCTGTGAGCTAGGTGTGCTTGAGATCCTGGTCCCCACATCACTGTGTTCTACCTGCTGTTGCTAACTTTGTCAGCAGTTCAGCATGAAGCAGCAAGAAGCTCTCATGTCAGACCTTCCCAGAGCTGCCCTGTGCTGTCAGGATGCTGATCTATTGTTCTTATATGGAGTCTCTGTTTTGTAAGAGAAATCAGCATTTGCCAAGTACTTATGGGCCTGGTTGGCTGGCATTCAGAGATTTACTGGAGGCTCACCAAATCCTCAGAGGTAAGAAATAATTGTTAGTTGTGGCTGTGAGAGTTCTGCAAGGGATGTCTGAAATAAAGGATCTTGTAAGGAAGTTGCCCTTATCATGGGAGAGGGGAAAGCAGAAGAGGGAGATCTTTACATGCAAACAAAATTTTGGTGGCCTCCTGAACACACTTCTGTCTGAATCTTTCATCATACAAATAATCACTTTACACGAATGGAGTTTACACAGCTTACCCGTTGAGTATAGCTGTGAATCATTTTGAACTCAATTTCCTTAAAGTACATACACCATTTTTTTTTCCTTTTTTGAGACAGAGTCTTATTATGTCACCCTCAGTAGGGTGCTGTGGAGTCACAGCTCACAGCAACCTCAAACTCTTGGACTTAAGCGATTCTCTTGCCTCAGCCTCCCAAGTAGCTGGGACTACAGGCGCATGCCACAACACCCTGCTATTTTTGGTTGCAGTTGTAATTGTTTAGCTGGCTGGGCCTAGTTTGAACTTGCCAGCTTGGTTTTATGTGCCTGGCGCCTTACCCACTGAGCTACGGGCGCTGCCCATACATACACTATTAATACATGTTTTCTGGAGGTAGATAGGTGGATTCTCACTTAGTTAATAAAAACAACACAATCAGTCAAAATGACTAAGAATTATTTTTTCATTTTATGGTGCTTTTTCCAAATTCATCATTGTCCTTATCTGAAGTTTTTTTTAAAAATAGTTGCTTTATTAAGCATCACATTATTTGGCAGTACAGTGTATGATTGGATAGTGAAAATCTGGGGAAAATGTAAAAGACTGAGCATAATGAAGTACAAGTTGGATCTATCAAGTGGAGAACACAAATGTCTTAACGCTATGATTGTGTAAATGAGGTGAAAGCTATGTTGGTTAGTAGCATGTAAGGAGTCCAGTTTGTACAAATAATCAACACATTGAATCCCATAATGATATAAATGTATGTATGATCTATGTACAAATGACTTAATAAAAAAAAAGAAAGAAAATGTAAAAGACTTATTCTTAACTACCCAGATTAAATGCATTATAGCCATGTGTGTTTGAATTTTGATTATTATAATATTATGCTAAAGTTTTAAGATTGAGGACTCAGAAGATTTCATGTGGCCTTAATTAGCACTCTGTCATATTTAAAGACAAACTCACGTTGAGATAATAAAGGTAGAATTTGTAAATATATAATCCCCTGCAAGGTAGGGATTCTATCCATAAAACTGTTGCAGATAAAGTTTCAGCAGAGGAACACATTATGATTAAGTACATCAATATATTAGCTGATCTTTTTTAAAAGATTATACAAGCAACATAATTTATTACCTAGATTTTAGAATAAAAGAATTTTTCCTTTTTTTTTTTTTGAGACAGAGTCTCACTATGTCGCCGTGGATAGAGTGTCGTGGCGTCGTCATAGCTCACAACAACCTCAAACTCTTGGATTCAAGTGATCCTTCTGCCCCAGCCTCCTGAATAGCTGGGACTACAGGCACTTGCCGTGACACCCGGCTAATTTTCTGTTTTTAGTAGAGATGGGGATCTTGTTCTTGCTCAAACTCCTGAGCTAAAGGGAGTCTCCTGCCTCAGCCTCTCAGAGTGTTAGGATTACAGGAGTGAGCTACCACACCCAGCAAAGATAGGAAAATTTATCCATAACTTCACTGACTCAATAAACCTCTGTCATAATTTTTAGTTAATAAATGTTTTTTGACAATGAAAATGAATGAGTGAGCGCACCAGATTTTCCTTTTTAGATATTGCGTGTGTTAGCAGGGAAAACTTTTATAGATGTGATACTCAAGAATATATGGTACTTGGAAATATGTGTGTATGTATATTCATGCACACTTACATACATTAATGTGTATACATGTACATACACACACAGACCTGGAAAATTTGCCTTACGTTTCTTCCAAAACACAATGGGTACCTTTCTGAAAATCATTATTTTTGTAATATTGTTAGTGACTGTAACATTTATTTTTAATAGTGGGCTGTGGTTCATCTCTAGAAATAGTCCTGTCCCTCAGGCTCTCACTGGTGAGATGAATTATGTTCACAAGACTCCAGTCTGGGAACAGGAGAACTGGATAATGGGCATTTTTAAAGGAGTGTTTAAGATTGACATTAAGATAATTTCCATACTAGTATCTAAAATGCAGGAATAAAGCCATTTTGCTAGAGGATAAAAGTGAAAAATGAAAATTTTAGTATGGTGCCCAAGGGCAAGGGGCAGCACAGTTGTGGACATGGGGACGAGCCCATCTTTGGTTTGGCACAGTGGGAGACAGCCCCACTCATTCTAGGTCACTTCTGCATTTGATGGGTTGTTTTCCAAGTTGCCTTCCTATCTGGAAGACAATGTCAGCCACCCCTGTACTTTGCAGCAGGCACAGGGTCCTGAAGAGCAGAGGCTGTCAGACAAGCTGCCAAAGTGCTTAACATCTTTTATTTGGAAAATCTGAGGTCTCCAGAAGGTGGGTCTCTCTATTTCCCATTGCCACCCAGGCTCAGCAATAGGAAGTGCTTAATGAGCTTTAGAAATGGTTCCTGAACCCACAGCTAAATTGCTGTTAATAATCTTAGCTCCAGTAGTTACTTGGGATGAAGAGATCTTAATGGCTGCTTTAATTAAAATATACACAATGCTGGAGGATTAGTAGACCGCAAGCATGAACTCTAATTTATTAGTTTCTCTTCATTTTAGGTGAATGTGGAGTGTATTGGGTAAAAAGTACACATACTAGACAGGCATCTGTCAGAATGATTGGCCTTGCCCCGCCGCTGACCTTGGAGGCAATGTTTGGGCATTAAAATAAGGGGGTTCGTTTGATCATCTCACAGGTTCCTTAAAATGCTGGGTTAGAGTGACTCCGCAGCAAGTCCTGTAAGATGGACCATTTTGCTGCCTCCTTAAAAAAGCATAAAAGAAGAGCATAAATTTTGCTTTTTGCAGCACTTACACATTCTCAGCACCTCCCTTAGGACAAAGAGGTGAGTAATACACCCCAGCTCCTTGGCTGAGAAGTGGATTTTTAGTTAAACAAACTTTCCTGTGGTGAAGCTGGGTGTAGTAGAGTGAAACTGTTTTGAAATGTTGGGTTCACTGGCTCGGCGCCTGTGGCTCAACGCCTGTGGCTCAACCGGCTAAGGCGCCAGCCACATACACCTGAGCTGGCAGGTTCGAATCCAGCCCGGGCCTGCCAAACAACAATGACGGCTGCAACCAAAAAATGGCTGGGCGTTGTGGGGGACGCCTGTAGTCCCAGCTACCTGGGAGGCAGAGGCAGGAGACTCGCTTGAGCCCAGGAATTGGAGGTTGCTGTGAGCTGTGATGCCACGGCACTCTATCCAGGGTGACAGCTTGAGGCTCTGTCTCAAAAAAAAAAAAAAAA
>CAUYRH010060883.1:0-11689 GCA_963574655.1 Perodicticus potto
TCTCCTGCCTCCGCCTCCCAAGTAGCTAGAACTACAGGCACCTACCACAACACTCGGCTATTTTTTGGTTGCAGCCCTCGTTGTTGTTTGGCAGGCCCGGGCTGGATTCGAACCCAGCAGCTCAGGTATATGTGGCTGATGCCTTAGCCCGTTGAGCCACAGGCGCCAAGGCCATAATATCTTTTTAAGACGTCAATCTTTTATACCACAATGAGATAGATTTTATAACTCTATGATCCTGGCAAATTGGAAAGGACAGATCTTTAGAATGGTATCATTAAAAGCATGTTTACTTTCTTCTTTAGAATGATACAGGAAAAAGTTGAGCACTTTCTCAATTTAGTCTATTTTGTTTGAAGTTTACTTTTTTTTGTAGTATTATTTTAATGGCAAAATTTTGCAAGAACTGTTCTGCAGAACCACAATCTGAACATAGTAATTTTATCTTTATTTTTGTTTATCCTGTTACATTTATGATCACAATAATAGTAACCAAGAGAGATCTAAGGTTTGCTAAATCCAAAGCCTATACTGCAAAAGCAAAACAAAAACAAAAACAATAAACATCTTTAATAAAAATAACATTGATGGCACAAATAAAATGTTTCACAATTGTATTTAACTGTTTCTTAAGACTACCATTATAAAACATAACTTGCTTATAAGAAGGGTGAAAGGTGTCCTATTTAGAGAAAATCTATCGGGGCAAAGCTTTCATTATTTAGACTCTGAAGTAATGAACAGTGGGACAAAGTCCAGGGTAGATGATCCTAAGTCACTGTAGCTGTGGGTCAGTGAACTAAACAGATCCACTTGGCTCACCTATTGTGGCCAGCAAACACTTTTACTTGGTGCTGGACACATAACAGGTGCTTTGTAAACACAGTAGGTGCTCTAAAAATGCTGTGAAAGGTTACAAAGGCCAATGAATTACATTAGGTGCATGGATATGTGAAGAAATTTGGAGGAAAAGGTACTGGAAATTGTCATTATGCACTTTAACAATTGGTATGACCTATTGCCAGACATACTATCAATTGTCAAAAAGTCAAAGTAAAAGGAATGTTTTACATCAAACTAACTCTAATTATCTCACTACCACATGCTTTTTTTGAATTTGTAGTTTTACCTCAAGTATTTCCATATCAATTGTAATGAATAATTTGGTGTGTTTTCCTAGGAAAATATGTAAATTACTGTGTAATCACAATATTGCAGCAAACAAGATAAATGCAAGAATGATCACCTAAACATCTAATTAGTTTTTCTACACAGTCAGATTTATGCTAGAGACACTAATTGCGCCTAACATTTTAATGAAGGTTTCAACACTGCATAAATAAGACTGACAAACTACAAACAATTTTCATTTATTTTCCTTTTTCCCTTGCTCAAAAACAATTTGCCTTTGTAAAAGCAGCACACACCTGCTAGGCAAGATATGTTGATGGATTCAATGCTCTCAGCTCCAACCAACTCCATTATAAAGAGGACTGAAGAAATTCAACAATAGATCACCTTTGGGGTGATCACCTTTATGACAGTGTCATGGGAAAACATCAAGTTTTAAACTTTCCGCTCTGAATAGGACAACCAGTGCATTAAAATTTTAAAATAAAAATACTCTTCCATCCATTAAAGTTTGACATAAAATTGAGGTTAAATAGGGAGATTTACAAAAATTTGTCTGTTTTCGCAAATGGTTGCTTTGCAGCTTTTCAAAATGACTGGATTTGAAATATTTGGGATATTTATATTTTATTAAGTATTGACAAATATCATATAATAAAGACACCAACCTGCTTGATCAGAAGACTGGGGTTTTAGAATGCTGGAGTTCAACATCTCTGTTCCTTGTTGTGACCCAGTGGTGAGGACAGTTGTTGCTTTATCTTCATTGTTATTATTTCTTGAAGAATTTCCTTTATTAAATAAATATTTTCCATTCTGTTACTTCTTTTGAATTTTATAAAAAGTAATTTTTGAAGTATGGTTTAATTTGGTATACTTCTGTCTTTAAGTATTTAAAAGCAAATTAGAAGTAACAAGATGGTTTATGTTTTTTTCTTTTTCAGCAGAATGTTTTAAGACAAACTCAGCTGCATTTTTGTAGAGGTTCACCTTAAAATTCTTTGATATTTTCATGAGGACATTTCAGATTTAAGTTTTACAATATGTGATAAAAAGAATTCCAAAATCCATATGATTTTTAAAGGGTCTTATATATTTCTTTGGTTTTCACATAAAATGAAGTATGTTTTCTTTAAATTATAATTTTTATTAAATGCTCTTTACTTCAGCACCATAAAAAAATGGATGCAGGCATTAATGAAGAATTAATTTTTTTGTTGATTCTTTTATAAAAATAATATGAAACCTAGTAGCCTGAATTTCAGCCAACCTAGGAAGCTTACAATTTTGAGAAATTACAACAGATATGTATATGATACACTTTGGGGTGAATTCAGGATAGACTAATATATATGTATTTAAATCTGTATATACATGATTCCAACCAATATTTGTAGAAATAACTATAACAGCTATTTATATTTGTCTAATGCTTTATTGGTTGCAAAGAGTTTAAATTTTAACCTATATAATACCAAATCACATGGCAAAGAATCCAAAGGAAGAGACCATAAATGTAAACAACAATCTGAAAAGAAAACAATTTAAAAAGAGAAGACTTAAATGAAACACGAAAAATTATAATGAAATTCAATTTTAGTAAAGTCTACAGGTAAGAACTTCCTCTATCACATTTTAAGAAACAATAATTTAAGCTTATTCAGCCTTTGAGATTTTCTAAAAGTAGAAAGTCCTTTATTTCTATGGTACTGTCTATTTAATCCAGCAAACCTCTGTTAGGGCTCTAGAGCAATTTTTCTGCAGAAAATTTGATTTCCATAATCCTCATAGGACAGACAGTTATATTTTAAATGAATTGGTTCATAATCTTTTGAAATTTACAACCTGCAGAGAGAGATTCCATTGCCATATATAATAGACAGATATAAGATAGTATTGAAATAGAACCATACCGCTGGGTGTCTCTGTCCTTTCTCTGCTGGTGCTTTTTAACCGTAATCTTCTTCTGTTATTATTCTTATCTGCTGATGGTTCTTGAGGGGGATGCGGATGCATAATATGTAGATTGGCTGGCACATTTTCATATCAAAGAATAAAAGCCAGAACAGAAAGTACTATATGGCTTGAAGTAATTCAGTAAATATAATTATCGCTAAAATGAGAATATTCATGTATAATTTTGACATAACATGATGCTATATCAAAAACATAACTTATTCCTTCATAGAACATAGACATTTATTCCTATTCCAATGTTAGGATCGTAGTAGGTTTTCAAAATTGCTGATATATTTTATTCATGTAATAAAGCTTTATAGAGAACAAGTAATTTGATTAATGTTAATCATGCCATATGCTGTATTAAAAGATACATAAAAAAAGAAATTGATAGCCAATACAGAAAAATTACTTCTTTCTTTAAAAGAGGAAGTGCAGCTAAGTATACTTTCAATAAAAGCTTAGAGAGCAGTTTTTAAAAGAACCCTGGAAAACTGAGATCAAAACTAGGGAAGAGTTTTTAAGTATAATTTAATTCTGTAATAATATACACAGCAGCATCTAGTATTTACTGAATGTTTGATTTCTTAGTATAATATGATACACTTAACTGTTTTCTTCTCATTGAATTCTCACGATGACCCTTTGAGGCAGTTGTTATAACTAGTATACTAGTGCCAGTAGTAATAGTATTCCCATTTTACAGAGGAGGAAACTGGGTTTCACTAACTGTGAAGGCCTCACAGATAGTCAGTGGTAGAACTTGGACTTACAGCTATGTTATTCATTTTCTTATCTCCTTTTTGCACTCCAGTGGGGGCTATTGTCTGTAATAGTGATTATTAATTTTTAAATCAAATAAAATGAACTCAAATGCCTCCCTTTTTCACCAAAGTCATATTACTAAGGGTGAAAAAGTGACAGGGAATTGTAAGCCCTAGGTTCTGGTATCAGTTCTTTTTAATGATTCCAAACTACAAATCTGCAGATCACTCTCTGTTAGCCTTGAAATCTCTATCTGTAAAATGGGACAAAAGTCCTTCCTTTCTTTGTTCACACGGTTGTTTTTGTACTGATGAGACAGAAGAAAATATTTTACACATAGAAGAGATTAATTCAAACACAAAATTAACCTAAGAAAGCTAGGAAAACTTAAAAATGCACACAAAATACAGGGATGATACTGTGCTATTTTCTTTCTACACAGGCTATCATAAAGTAAAAACAGGCAATATCCCAGCAATTTGAAATAATGTGGTAAATAGAATCATAGGTTCTAGATGATAATGGACATCTAAGAATTCTAAATATATTTCAAAATCTTCCATCCTTTTCATTATGGAATGATGATTCTCTGGACTTAAGATCTAGACATGAACATAACTGCTGATAAATGTTAACATTTCTCACTATATTCACTAGCTAGCAATCTTAATGCATAATTTTGTCTTACCATGAATAGGTACAGTTTGCTTTATTTGGGGACTATTTTCTTTACTTCGTTGCTCCTCAGACTCAGATATCAGCAAGGCTGACATTTCTGTACTGTTTATGCATTTTTGTACAGTGAATTGCTGGCATGACCGGTTGTTTTTGGACCCAATAGGTCTAACTGTCTGTAAGAAAAAGGAATTAATTTGTACATTTAAATAGATAGGAAATGCATTTACTTCCTGTAGAAACTACATAGGAAAAGTAAGATTTGGACATATAAAGGGTGAAGGAAAAAAACTAGAGGAAATAAGGTTAAAAGGTGATGGAATGGGAAATCAGAAGTGGAAGGAGAAAAATAATGACATGAAATAGAAGACAAACGAGTCTCCTAAAACATACATTAATGTGTTTATTTGCTACACTCTATTTTTATTAGGTAGCAGCTAAGTTAAAAATCACTGTGTTATGTCAGAAATTCAGAGGAAATTAAAAATAAAAAACAAAAACCATAACATTTGAGAACTGTTCATTGTAAGGGATCTCTGGTCATGATCCAACTCCTCTTTTGAGGAAGATAGCAAAATGTGCTTGTGTATATTTGCCTGTAAGTTTTTGTGAACATATTTATGAACGTAATTAACATTTACATAATGTTAATTATGTTGACATGACAAAAAGGAAACAGTCTCGATGTCTTTTAAAATCCAGAATTTCTGGCCCGAACTTATTCAAGCCTTATTTGGCATGTAGTCTATCACTCTCTCTCCCTTCTCCCACCCAACGAAGAGAAGAAACCCTTCCTTTACCACATCACTGACACTTAGGTAAGTTCATTAAACCTGTGCTTACCTCATTGGATATCCTTATGTTATTCCTTCTGCCAGACAGTGGAGGTGGTCCAAGAACTCTGGATCCAAAGGCGATATGACAAACATCTTGATTTTTACTATTTCTCACACTACTTGTTCCCCTGTTAATGAACTGATCTGCTTTGTCAAAGGAAGGTAATAATAGTCCATTAATGGGTACAATGGAAAACACCATGTTGCAATATTTCTGAAAGTATAGTACAAGTGCCATATGACCCAAATCATACCCCCAACCCCAGCACTTATTAAAAACTGGAGATACTGGGACCCACCATCAAAACTATCACATCTATAGAATTAGAATGTTGAAGGAGGAAACAAATACTTTTTATAAGTTCTCCTAGGTAATTTCTATACTTAATGTCATTTGAGAATCACCACTACAAACATTAAAAAAAAGAAAGAAAAGAAAAAAGATCTAAAAAACAAATTTTCTTTTTATATAAATAATTTAAATACAGTTATTCAACTCAACTGAAGAAATATTTAACTGAGTACTCTGGCAGGCATTTCCTAGTGGTTGTCAATGACACAAAAGGGATATGACATATTGCTTGCTCCCAGGGAGTCAGGAGTTGGGGGAGTGATAAGCAAACAGGTCACTAACATAAGACAGATCTGTAGGGATGAAGAATGTGCTTGTGTATATAGGCAGAAGAAAATGCCTGAGTGAAGGCATGGAGGAGGGAAAGGGAAAGGGATGCTTACGGGTAAGGAACTGATCAGCTTAGCTGGGAGGAGAGGCTATAGCCATGCTGAAAAGAGCCTTAAAATTGTCAAAAGCCTATGATAAATTTGGTAGGTAACAGGGAATCTCTTTGAAAGAGAGCAAATATGTGTTATCTTCAGAATAGGGCAGGCATGCCCACCATCAGGCTGCTTTTCTTTCTGTACCCACAGCTAACTTACATTTCTGTACACTTCCCCCATATAGGGCCATGGGACTGAGTTCTGGCTAATGGAATGTGAGAAGTGTAAGCCACTTCATGGCCCCTAAACCACCTGCAGAATTCCCCATGCTCTCCATTCTCTCTCTTCCTGACAAGATGCAGAAGGACTTTAAGGGCCTCTAGGAGAACCACTAGATGAAAAGTCTCTGAATGATCACATGGAAAGCTGGCCAAGAACTCCAGACTGCACTGTTTTTTTGTGACTGTGATTAGCCTTCTCTAACAGAGCAGGTAGGATAATTGACTGCCTCTCTACATTGGCCACCTCCTTAAGTTGACCTAATTATCAAAGACCAGACATGCATCACATGTATTAGTACACCAGGCCTACTTCCTTATCTTGACAACCTCCATGTGTTGACAAGTTTGTTACAGTCCCTTGGGTGGTCAACTTATAGAGGTTTACTGTATTTTGTCTGAGTGGAAGTAATATGTGTGGATATATGGGTGTTTTGGGGAGTCTGTTTTTGTGTTTGTAATAGACCAAGCTGACAAGATGGGTAAGGGAAAGACTGCTGAATTAAACTGAAATTTTGCTGGACAGAAAACCTGACATGTATGTTGAAGTTGTAAAGAGGTAGGTACCATGTCAGGGTTATTTAATTCCTAGAACCCTAATTAGGTAGAAGAGAGGTTCTATTGTCTAACAGGCAGAATCAGAACTAATGAGTAGAATTTATTTCAGAAAGCTTTTAGTCCAACATAAGGAACATCTTTCTCTAAACATGTTTGGCTGTGGTGGTGAATTTTCTGTCATTTTGAAGGTATTCAAGCAGATGTCTGGATAGCTCTTCTGGATACTGTGAGGCAGATTCAGACATCAGATGACTCCCTAATGTGCATTTCTTAGCCTAGTCCTCTCTTCTGAGCTACATTCATATCCAGTAGCCTCCTTGACCAGTTCCTGAAACCTGCTCTAAGGAAGGGTACCACAAGCCATCCCATTTTCATATCCAATTCTAAACCACTTCTCTTCAACTCTTCCACCAGCACCAACATCGAAGTGTCCATTCTTTTTGTTCCTGGATGATCACAAAATTGCTCGAGTGATTAACTATGTCCTCTCTGGTGTCTGTTCCCCTCTTCCTCCAAAATGTAGTCAGAGAGTTCTCATAAAACATAAATCTAATTGAATCATTTCCCTTCCTTCATTTAAAGTTCTTTAATGGCTTTCCTGCTGCTCTTAGAAGAATTAAGGAGAAAGCCATCAACATCACCTATAAAAACCTGCATGTTCTAACATACAAAAACTTATACCTCTCATTTAGTGTTCTCTCCACAAACTGGCCTTCTCAGTTCCTGCTGCCTACAAGGGTTTTTGTACACTCTCTTCCCCAGGGACAGAAAGCTTTCCTTTCCTTCTTGGTCTGAATGTCTCAGCTTACTTATCACTTCCTCAGAAAAGACTTTGTGGACTTTCCTGATTAGAGTAAGTTCCCCCAATACTGGAACTTCCATAAACTGTCCTTTGCAGAACTTGTCAGAATTGCACTTTTATATGTGTGTATGGGATTCTCTAATGTGTGTGCTTCAGCAGACATAAACACTTGACAACTGCTCTGTTACCCTGCATTGTCAGCACCTAACCCAGTGCTTGACACAGAGTAGGCACATGATAGATTCTTGCTGAGCAAAATGAATGAACCATTGAATGAGTCAGAGGAAGCTGGATTAAATGACACAAATATTTCGATGGCTATAATTTAATTTTAAGAAAAATCCACCTGGAAGTTTCAGGTGCGAATCAAGGAGGAAGACTGGACAGCACTGGACAACTCCAGGGTTTGGGGGATCAAATAGAAGAGTCAACAATGAATAAGACATTAATCTTCATATAAGTGGCAAGGCTCTCAACAGCAGCAGTGCTAAGGCACCTCAATCAGATGGTATTCAGATTACATTTGAAATTTCCTCATGTTACCAAATAGACTTGGCTATGTGTGCCTCTGTATTTTTTTCCAGCCATTTATAAATATCCATTTAGAGTCAACAAAACATTATTAGTCTGTCAGCATTGATAACAGAAGAAATGATACTCTAACTCCAGGCCAACTAGAAAAATGTACTGTACACATCATTTATACCTTTTATGACTAAGTAGGACAAATTCTAGATTATTTATTTTGTTCTCAAACATTGATTTTCTCAGAGAAACATGGCCACTGAGGGATATGGCATAGGGCTAGTTGGGAATTCCTTACCACCTCCCCTTTCCAAACCTGGAAACTATTTTTTCTTTCTGTTCAAATATCTTAAAAAGACAGATTCCTTCATGTTTTTTTCATATTATTTACCTATAGGTAAGTTCTCTTCAATTAATGTGAGTTCTTTTGAGTAGAAAGACCATTTTTTTTGTTACTATATGAACTCTCATCTGCTAAGCCCAGCTTAGCACATGGTAGACAACGGATAAATCTCACCAAAATTATGGATAATAAACAAGATTAATAAAAGAGAAAAGAGAATATTTTGGATGGGGGAATATTTCAGAAATCATACTGATATAGTCTGAACTACAATTTTGACAAAATGAACATAACTTCTTCATAGTTATTAATAAAATTATAACTCTTAAATACCTTTAAATTTCTTAGCAGTAGACACCCAGTAACTACTAAAGATATACCTAAAACCCTGTTACCCTATAATTTTTTAAATCGCAAATAATACCTTTTCTGTATTTTATAAAGAAGATCTACTATAGGATTTTCTTTAAAGAGTAATACACTACCATGTATTTAAATTTAAGTCTACTTTTAAAGACTTTATATTTCCCTGCAAATCCACAAAGCAAAGTATACCAATATCACAGTATGTAGTATATCTTTAATTAACAGACCCCCTTAAGCTTGTTATTAGAACGAACACATCAATTAATCCTATTTCACTTTAATAATTGTTTATAATCATATTAACTGTCATAATTATCTCTCTAAACATATATTATGCTATGTATCTACTATAATAGGGTCCTAATTAAAATCTACTAAGACAACTAATTTAGAACTTTGGTTTCGAAAATAAAAAGAAGGAACAAAGTTTCTATAATGAGAAAAATCTTAATGAAAGAAAACTACAAGCAGAGACGCATGCTTTCGAATTCTAAAAGGAGCTCTTTTAAGAACTGATATCAATGTGCATAATATAAGGTTAAAAATCAAGATTAGATTAAAGTCATGCTCTAGGCATTTCATTTTCTTGAGTTAGCAGAAAATGAACTTGTGTAGGGTCAGAGATGTTACCATTAATTATTTTGCGATTTTACTGAGGGGTACAAGCCTTTGTAGTTAGATTATAAAACCTGGGGGTCTACTCTCTGTCTTTTAGAAAAATAAACATTCATTTTTGTCTCAAGATACAATGTTCTAATTATTATAGTCATTTCAGTTTGCAGGGCTTTCAAAGCTTAACCAGAAAAACCTGCTGAATTTTCAACTCTAATCACTGAGGGGTCATGTTCAAGACTTACATCTATTATCTAAAAATCAAATCAGAATTAAATCTGGTACCAAAAATTCAGACGTTGAATTGGATTACTTTGTATTTTAGTACATGTGTGTTGTTATAAAGAATATAAAAAGTAACAAAAAAAGTTGATTTAGTAGAGCAATATTATTTTAGACAAGGTACTTAGCCTTTCTAAGCCTCCCCTTCTTCACTGTAAGGTTGGGATAATAGCAGTATTTAAGTCATGCCATTAAGTTACATAAAATAACATGTGTGATATGTTAAATCATGAGCCTAAAAGGGAGCAAATGCTTACTAAATGTTATTAATGCCTTCCATTCTGAACAGTCTTTAACAGTTTACAAAGTCTGTTCACAGTCATTTATTCCTCCACTTGCCCATTCTTTCACTAGTGATCGGGCACCTAGTTTGGGCAGGCACTGCCCTAGTAAGACAGGGAGTAAGTTAGACTCATGGGGAAGATGAATAGGAAAGCCAAGTAACTCATAAATAACAACACAATTCTATCTGTGATAGAAGCTATGAAGGAAAAGTACAAAGGGTCTTAAGTGTGTTTAAAGGGTTCCACTATCTAGTTTTTGGGGTCAGTGACATTATTCTATTTAAGGCTTTGGGAATGATGGATATCATGACACATACTCAATCTCTATGCAATTTCCAATCACCCAGTGTGATATTCTTATTCCATCTCCACAGAAGAAGAAACTGAGGCTCACAATGTTCAGAGAACTGTCCTCACACTCACAATGTTTAGAGAACTGTCCTCACCCAGAGCTGGGGGTCAGAACCCAAGTGTCTAAGTGCTTCTTTGTACCTTCTTTTTACCACGTGTGATGCTGCCCTCTGTGGGCCAGGAGGGCATTAGAGAGGACACTTCCCGCATTTGCTATTTATTTTCTACGTAGGATTTTGAAGCTATCTAACTAAAACCTTATTTCCTGTCTCAAAAAGTGGGTCTATTAATGATTGTATATATAAGTATCAAAACTTCATGAATATGGTAATTCAGTGCACATCATGATGTCTAATGACATTTGTGAGGAATTACTCACAGAACATAATTTCATAATACCTTCTTTCAAAGGGAAGAGAGTAGGGGGTTGGTGGTACGGGCAGCAGGGCAAACTGAAGTGGCTTTGGTGCCAGACAGATAGCACATACATGACAAGCAGGCAGAAGTAGAATGCAGGGGGAACTCTGAGTAATTTGAAAGTGCGTACCCAATATGAAGTATTTTAATTAAAACTTTTTTAGACCTGTTAGAAGACTGTCAGTCTGCAAACTCTGGAAGCATGATGAAAAGAAAAATAGATAAATAAATGACTAAAGCAGGAAAGGTTTTGGGTGATTAAAATCAGTCTTCAAGGGGGTTCTGGAAGATGGCGGCGGTGACGGTCCGGTAGTTCATCACTCTCCAGTCAGCAGGTGAGAGGGAGGGAGTAGTGGACCTTTCGTCGTGTGAATTGTCGGAGCGGATGAACACTTGGCAATGCACAGCGATTTGGTGGATTGTTGTGTTTGAAATATAGTTCATAACCGCGGAAACTGCTGTAAACTGTTTCCCCCTGAACGGCGGAGGGGAAGCCGGCCCCTCCCACAGGGAGGACAGCAGGTCGCAACTCACAAAACCTAAGTGGGAAAAAAATTCCACCGAAAAGTGGATCTCAGCATTTGATGACCAGAAAGGCACACTGCTAGGTCCCACAGGGACCCACGCAGCTCAGGCGCGAGGCGGATACAAACTTATTGGAATGCCCAAAATGGCGAGCATCTTTTCCCCAGATCATTGGGAATAGGTGTTCTGCCAGTGCTACCCCAGGGGCAGAATCCTGGTGAGGTCTGACGGTGCAGGGGGCCCGGGAGCCTGTGGTGTGGAAA
>CAUYRH010060885.1:0-13802 GCA_963574655.1 Perodicticus potto
GTGTTGATTGATTATTTGTACAAATTGGAGCGCTTACATGGTACTAATCAACATAGCTTTCACTTCTTTTACCCAATTACAGCATTAAGACATTTGTGTTCTACACCTGATAGATCCAACTTGTACTTGCAATATGCTCCATAGGTGTGGTCCCCCTAACCCTCCCTCTATCAACCCAACTCCCTCGCGTCCCCTCTCTTTCCCCTTCCCTCCTTCATCCTAGGCTATAGTTGTGTTTCGTTTTTCATATGCAAGTGTGAGTGATTATAAATTGGTTTCACAGTAGCACTGAGTACATTGGATTTTTTTTTCCACTCTTGAACTACTTTACTAAGAAGAATATGTTCTAGCTCCATCCAGGTAAACATAAAAGATGTGAAGTCTCCTTCTTTTTTATGGTTGCATAGTATTCCATGGTGTACATATACCACAATTTGTTAATCCATTCATGGGTCGATGGCACTTGGGCAGTTTCCATGTCTTGGCTATTATGAGTTGGGCTGCAATAAACATTCTGGTGCAAATGTCTTTGTTGTAAAATAATGTTTGATCATCTGGGTATATACCTAGTAGAGGAATTGCAGGATTGAACAGTTGGTCTACTTTTAGTTCCTTGAGTGTTTTCCAAACTTCTTTCCAAAAAGGTCATCTTAGCTTGCATTCCCACCAGCAGGGAGAGAAGGGAATGCTACTGAACTTAATTCACTCCACAAAGGTTCACCAAGGACCTCCTCTATATGGGGTGCCATGCTGTGCTCTCCACAGATAGGCTGGGTCAGGGCTGGCTTCTGCCAGGGCACTCTGGTTGGGTAGGTGTGTTCCTCCCCACACTGCCACCTTGGCCAGCACTGGACAGGTCAGCCTTCATATTCACAACACTCAAGGGAAAAAACTGAGCTGCAAGGTCCTACCTGGTGTTGGAATTTCATGAAGACTGTAATTTCTTTGAGGAAAGGTAATGAACATTTATTGAACCTGTATCATGAGCCAGCTTCTCTGCTCAGATTCTTTTGGGATTATGAGGAAGGTATTACTATCCTGGTTTTACTGATGAGAACATTGAGGCTGATAAAGAATATAAACGTCTTAATACAATTAATTAAGAAAGTACAGTGAAGGCCATGTTAACCCGTTTGTTGTAAGTATTTCAAATTGTATATTAAAACAGCACATTATATCCCATTAATGCATTATTGTACACAGCTATGATTTAATAATAATAATACTAAAAAAAGAATAAAGTGAGTTTCCCCATGTCAAAGAATCAGTGTCAAAACTAGAATTTGAATCTGCTTGGTTCTGTTCCAAAGCCTCTTGCTACTATGGAAATAGAGGCATGTTTGGAAATAATGCTTGGAGAGTAGAATGTTGTATGCACTACCCGGACCATCAGTCCCGCAGATGTGGATGTCAAGGGAAGACACTCTGCTCTCCCATCTGAATCCTTCACTTGGGGAATGCCAGGCAAATGGTTGTCACAATCCACAGTGCCTCAATTGCAGAGCTGCGTAGGCTGAGCCAGCAGGGTCAGGACACAGAGTACAAAGAAGGAGGACTCCTGACCAAAAAAAGCAGTAGCAATGGGTGTTCCAGTCTGTAGCTACTGGAAGCCCAGCTTTGCCCACAGCCCTGTGGAGCACTGAGAGGAGAAGCATCTCTGCAAAGGCTGTCTTCCAGGAGTCAGCCGGGGGGGGGGGGGGGGAGGGGGACGGTTGACCAGACCTGCACAGAGACCACAGGGCCAGGTCCCTGGGAATCTTGCTCATGGTCATCCTTGACAAATAACAGCAGTGTCATGAGACTCCAATGCTGCAATTTGCATTATGATAAATGTATATGCTGGGGGCCAGAGAAAGGCAGATTGATCGTTTCATTTAAAGCAAACGGATTGAATTCCACTGATAGAGTCATGACTCACCCAGGAGACATGCAAGGGCTGTCAAGGAACATGGAGTCCCCTCTCCTAGTGATTTTTACAAGCCTCATCAATTTTTGGTCCAATGAAATACTTTCCTTTAGGTTATTAATGCAAAAGTTCTAGAATTCATGAAGTTAAATCCTTTCTAAATTTTGCAAAACTTTGCTGTCACACCTTTGATTTAATTAACGTAAGTAAAAGAAAAAAAAAAACAACGATCCTATGCAAATGTGGGTTGGTCAGTCAAGACACTCAGAAAAAAGTCATGAAGGCAGCCACTGGCAATGCCCACAACATCAGTGTCCTGGGAAAAGGGACACTTAAGTGGTCCAGATGCCCTTGTCAAAAGATCCTTACAGCCCTCTTAACCCCACACCATTACAAATTTAATCAAGCATTCTTTGCCCTGATTCCATATATATTGATTGAATAGGAGCTGGGCAAGTGAGTTATGCCACCCCCTCCCTGGATTTACATAAAGGCTGAGAAGTCACTTGAATAGAGCCTCCATTCCTGGGCTTCAGTTATAAACAGCACAGCTGGTAAACCTAGTGTATGACAGGGCTTGATGCAGTGGCAAGAAGGGGGGTCCAGGATGCCAGAGACAATGTGATGTCCTTGTCCCTCCCCCCCCCTGTGCTTTGCTGCCACAGCACTGAAATCTCCAGTTGGTGAGTTTCCGGTGCCCACATAGACGAATGCCTGAAGACACATGTCTTTCTCTGTCTCTTATTCCATCTGTGCTATGCCCTACTTTGGTGTAGAGCAGGGAGACCAGGGAAAGCCAGCGTAATGGAGCATTGAAAGTGTACAGAAGGACTCTTGAGCGAAGATGAGCCAAACCCAATGCTAGGGCACTCAGCTTTGTGCAGCAACCAACACTAGAATCTATCTCAATCCAGATCTTCTGTGTGCCTTTTGAGAAGGAGTCTGCACAAACAGCCAGGCTCTGGGGCCTATGCATCACTAAGAAGATGTATTTCTTTAAAACAGGTAAAAGATCCTCGGCTTTGAGCCCTGCAGAACTGTCAAGGCTGAGTGTGTGATATTTAAATTCATCTAGCTGTGATAGCTACAAATAAAGAGAATTCATGTGTATATAAGTATAAGCAGGATCCCTGGGTCCCTAAACCTATTGAGAAAAAATAAATCTGGGAAAGGTTGAGATTTAAACAGCAAGCAGCAGGGTTCAGAACCATTGAGATTTGCATCTTACTCTGACAAAGTCAGAGATACTTGGGACCTAAGTGCTTACCAATTTTGCCTCTGCAAATATGTTCAGTCCCTAAGACATCAATGTCTCATGGTGTTGTTGATTTCTTTTCTCTGTCTAAAGCCAATTCTCCTTGTGTATGAGATCCCAAACCTTTCATTTACCCGAGGAGTTTGCTCCAGAAATTCTTTCTTCCCTTACATCATCAGTTTTTCTTTTCCCATTGGATCAGTACAATGAGCATACAAGCATGCTATTATTTCTCCCATCTTTCAAGCAAACATTCTCCTAACCTTACTTTCCCCCTAGCTCTGATCCCATTTCTTTGCTCTCTTTTATATCAAACTCTTCAAAAGTCCTTTTTAAAGTCTTTAATTTATTTTTTGTAGAGATGGGGTCCAGGCTGATCTCCAACTCCTGGCCTCAAGGAATCCTCCTACTTTGGCCTCACAAAATGCTGAGATTACAGGCATGAGCTATCATGCTTGCCACCCAAAACTAATTTCTAACTGAAAAAAAGAAAAGCTCTCATTAAACTAGGAATAGAAAAGAAATTCCTTAACAAAAAACAATCAAAAAATCTGTACCTAACATCATATTTAATGGTGAAATATTGAAATCTTTCTCCCCTAAGGTCAAGAACAAAATAATGTCCACTACCACCATATTTTTCAATAATTATGCTGGAATTCCTAGCCTCACTTGATCTGCCAGCAGCATTTGGCGTGACTTGGCATGACTTGGTGCACCTTCCTTGTTTATTCAATGTTCCGCATTGGATTCCTGGATAGCCCACTCTTTTTCCCCCTTCCTATCCCAGTGACTTACTTCACCTTTCACTTCCTTGGCTGTTTCTACTTTTGTCCTCTAATCTCTTCATGTTGGAGTGGACTTTTTCCCTTCATGAACTGATCCCACCTCTATGTCTTAAATCCTATTTAATTCTCAATGATTTTCAAATCTCTATCTTTGGAATAAGGTACAGACCTTACTCCTGAACTCTAGACCCACATGTCTCACTGCCTAGTGGGCATCTCTGCATTTTCACTTAACATGTCCTGAATTTAACTCCTCATTCCTCAATCTGTTTCAAGTGCATCCTTTCCTATCTCAGTTGATTGCAACTCTTCCTTTCAGGTTGCTCAAGCCAAAAATCTTGAATTCATTAATGTTTTTCTCATATTTCCAATATATATATAATATGTCTGGAAATCTTGCATTTCAAAATACAGCCACAATTTGACTCCTTCTTACTACCTTCATCACTATTACACTGATCTGAACTACCAACATTTCTCTCCTAGATGACCACAATAACCTCTTCAGCATCTTCATAACTTTCATTGCTTCTCTCTGTGGCCCCTCCAATCTATTTCCAACATAATAGTCAGAGAAATCTTTTTTTAAAGTCAGAAAATGTTTAATATTTGAAAATTCATCAATGTAATTCATTGTGTTAACCGAATAACGAAGAAAATCACATAATCATCTCAACAGATGCTGAAAATTATTTGATAAAATTCAAAACTAATTTCTTCTTTATTTTTTAGAGACAGGGTCTTACTGTCACTTGGATTGGAGTGCAGGGGCATGATCATAGCTCAATGCAGCCTCCCACTCCTGGGCTAAAGCAGTCCTCATGCCTCAGACTCTCAAATAAGTAGATGGGACTATAGCCATGTGCCACCACACTTGCTTAATTTTTGATTTTATTATTTTAATTTTTAAAATTATTTTAAATATTTTATTTGGATTATTTTAAATATTGTATTTTATTAATATAGAGCCAGGGTTGTAATATGTTGCCAAGGCTGGTCTTAAACTCCTGGCCTCAAGGTATTCTTCTGTCTCTATCTCCCCAACTGCTAGAATCAGAGGTGTGAGCCACTGTACCTGTACTACTGTGTACAGGTACCTGGCTACCCAAAACCAATTCTTAATTTTTTAAAAAAACAAAACTTCTCACTAAACTTGGTATAGAAAGGAAATTCTCTTTCTGGCGGGGGTGGGGGTCAGAGTCTTAATCTATCATCCACACTAGAGTTCCCTGCTGTTAGCCTAGCTCACAGAAACCTTGAACTCCTTGGATTAGGAGATGCTCCTGCCTTAGCCTCCAAATAATTGGAATTATAGGCACCTGCCACAATACCTAGCTCATTTTTCTATTTTTAGTACAGATGAAGTCTTGCCCTTGCTCAGGCTAGTCTTGAACTCCTGAGCCCAAGGGATCCTCCCACCTTGGATTCTTAGAGTGCTAGAATTACAGGTGTGAGCCACTGTACCTATCCAGAAAGGAAATTCTTCAACAAAGAAACAACAACAACAACAATAATAATAAAACCTGCATCTAACACCATATTCAATGTTGCCATATTGGATTCTTTCTCCTCTAAGGTCAGGAACAAAATAAAGATGTCCACTACAACCATTCTTTTTCCAACAATTGTACTGAAGGTCCTAGCAATGCACAGAGGTGATAATGAGCAAAGGAATAAGTAAAACTCTTTTATTAATAGATAACATAATATGTAATAGTACATATTAAAATTCACCCAAAGAATCTGCAAACTATTAGAATCAATAAGTGAGCTGAAAAGTTGCAGGATACCAAGTGAACATACAAATCAAGTTATTGTGTTCGCATATGCCTGTATTTACAGAAAAAAATTGAAAAAGTAAGTGAAAAAGTACTATTTACAATAGCATCAAAATTAACAAATACCCGATAAAAATCTGACAAAAGATGTGCAAACCTCTACACAAAAATCTATAAAACATTGCAGAGAGAAATTAAATAAAACCAAAATAAATGGAGAACTATTACATGTACAATGAATGGAAGATCAATATCATCAACACTCCAATTTTTGCCAAATTGATCTATAGGTTCAATTAACTCCCAATCAAAATCCCACCAAGATTATGTTCTGGAAATTGACAAGCTGATTCTAAAACTTACGAAAGTGCAAAGAACCTAGGATAATGAAGATGATGTTTAAGAAGAGTAAACAAGTTAGAGGAATTCACATTATCAGATTTCAAGGTCTACTATAAAGCTACAGTGATTAGGACAGTGAAGTATGGGTAAAAATGTAAACAAATAAATCATTGGGACAGAACAGATAGACTGGATAGACCTACACATATGTGGTCACTTGATTTACAGAGAGAGAAAGAGAGAGAGCATGAAAAACAAGAAAGTGAAGGGAAGCCAGTTGCTGCCATTTAGCGGAGAAAGAATAGTCTTCCCAAAACATGATGTTGAAGCAATCACACATTCTAGGAAAAAAATTGACTTTGACTTCTACCTCATAAAATAATTCTGGGTAGATTATATGCCTAAAGTAAAAGCCAGACCATATAATCATTAAGGGGAAAAATTAGATTTCATTAAATTAAGAATTTTGTTCAAAACAATTATTAAGAAAGTTATTAGGGCTCGGTGCCTGTGGTTCAACGGGCTAAGGCACCAGCCACGTACACCTGAGCTGGCGGGTTCAAATCCAGCCTGGGCCTGCCAAACAACAATGACAGCTGCAACCAAAAAATGGCCGGGCATTGTGGTGGGCACCTGTAGTCCCAGCTACTTGGGAGGGGGAGGCAGGAGACTCGCTTGAGCCCAGGAATTGGAGGTTGCTGTGAGCTGTGATGCCACAGCACTCTACCCAGGGTGACAGCTTGAGGCTCTGTCTCAAAAAAAAAAAAAAAGAAAGTTATTAGACAAACTATAAACTAGAAAAAGATAGTCATGATACAAATATCCAACAAAGATTTTGTATCTAAAACATAAAAGGAACTATAAAACAAACAAAAAAATTTTTAAAAGAGAGAAATGCTTAAACAGATATTTTATAAAAGATTAATTCAAATAGCTAGGAAGTATATAAAAATGTGTTCAATAATGTTACTCCTTATGAAAGTACAAATTTCCACACCCAGCAAAATGGCTAAAATTTTAAAAATCAATAATATGAAGTATTGGTGAGGACGTGGATCTATTAGAGACTGGCAAATCAGTTTTACTACTTTGAAAATATCTACTAAAGCTAAATATTTGCCAACCCTATAACTCAGCAATTGCACTCCTAGATGCAATACTCCTAGGTATATAACCCAGAGTAATTAGTACATATGTCTGGCAAAGATATATACAAGAAATTCATAGCAGCTCCAAATTGGAAGCAACCAAACTGTCAACAGAATAGATAAATTGTGGTATACCCAATTTGCAAAATACTATACATCAATAGAAAATAACAAACTTCCGCTATATACAATTACATCAATGAACTTTGCAGACAAAACTGTGAGCTAAAGTAGCCAGACAATAAAGACTACATATTGTATGATTCCTTCTGTAAGAAATTCAAGAATAAGCAAAACTAACCTATGATGATAGCTCTCAGAATAATGTAGATAGCAGTGGTGGGATTATGAATTCAGAATTAACAACTAAATCTTAAGTACTAGAAATGTTTTATATTCTGATCCAAATGGTAGTCCCAAAGGTATATTCATGCAGCTTTACTTTACTGTAAATTATATCTCAATCAAAAAGACATATAACTGAAGGGTTTACTGATTAAATGACAATATGTGTAGAATTCAGGGAGAAGGGAAAATGAATGGGGAGTATATTTATAAAATATTGATGAGTTGATAATTATAAAATTGTTTGATTGGCACATGGGGGGTTATTATACCATTTTGTCTGCTTTATTTTTGTTTAAAATTTCCATAAGAAGATTAAGACAAAAAATTAATGAAAAAAATAAGTTAAATGATTTTGTTTACAACTTCACCTTGACTTCCATCTCATTTAGAATAAAAACCAAAGTCTTTCCATAACCATAAGGCCCTGTCCTCACTCCCCATTCTAGCGACAATGGCATTTACCCATCCTTAGGGATTTTGCATAAACTGTTCTCTCTGCCTAGAATGCTCTCCCAACACATATCTGCACCTTGAATCTTTGTTCAAATGTCATCTTCTCAATGAGATCCTACCTGTCACACTATTTAAATTGCAATCCACCCCTCTGACAGTTTTGATCTTCTTTATCCTAACATATGGATTCAAATGCAAATTATATGATATAGGTGCTGAGAATATATGATTTTTTTTAAAGCTTCTTAGAATATTTTAATTTGCAAATTAGTTTGGGAAATCACTGTAGGCTACTGTTTCCAGATCCAGCCATCAACTCATATCTACAGTGTAAAAGTGGCTCTTCGTATAATTTGGGATAGAATTTGCATTGCAAACACAAGATGGCATGTGTACCATTTCCCTCCCCCACATAAATGGTCTACTAAAGGTACAAAAAACAACCTCAATAACCCTTAGATTTCCTTGAGAAATGAGTTCCCTTTGCAGGCAGCATCACCTTGGTCTACAAATGCAAATTTATAGAAATGAAAACGAGCAAAGCTCCTCACTTGGTAGGCAACAAGGCCCTCTCCTGTTCCTGGAGGTAACCGAGCCCTACACCAGGGTCACACTGACAGATGGGTGTGCATGGCAGGGGCTTAGTAAATTTTATGACCCAGTCCAAGTGATGCAGCTGAGATTAAAGGGCTAATCAAATTTCACACTCCAAGGCATGAGCTGATTACTGTGGGCCAAGAAGGGATTTATTCCCTGTGCTTCTGATAGGCACAGGAGGCCGTGTGTGCTTTGTGAAGCTTCACATGCTACTGACTCTAACAAAAAGGAGAAGCCATGAGTTAAGAGGCCTGATACTCCTTGGATTGTGTTCTGTGGTTTCCCAGATCAGGGACAGGGGAATGACCTAAGAAAAGCTTCACAGGCACAGAATTTGCTAAGGTGGACCAGTACTGTGTGGAATGTGCCTGGGGATACCTTAGAGAACTTGGATCCAACCTAGAGAGGAAGGAGAATCCTGAAGACCTCTATTCCTTTCCATTTGGTGTCTTAATGGCTATAAAAATTGGTCTTGCCATATGTAAAATCAGGGTTCTAAGAGAATCTACTTTTGGGGTGATTGTGAAGAACAAGGTGGGCAAGTTTGTATTACAGGATAAGGTTACAGATGGTGTCCCAAACTGTTAATCTGACAACCTGAGAGACATCAGAGCACAGCCCTGTGGCTACAAGACAGTGATTCTTGAGCTCAGTAGCTCTGCACATAGGTAAGAACTTTGAATCACATACAGAAGCACATACATAGATTCAAAGCCTAAAGAGTTTTTAAGGAACTATAAAACCAAGGAAACCCTAAGCCTAGTAATTTTTAAACCTCTAAGGCAAGTCTTAGGGCCCAGAACTTCCACCAATAGAAAGTGGGCTGCCCACACCATTTTACATCCCCTCATTTTTTTCCCAGTGCCCATATAGAATGTGGCCCCAGGGGACAACAAAACAATAAGATCTTCTAGGAGCAGACCTAGGTTTTGGGAGGTAACCCATCCATGGGGAGATAGCATCTAACACTCTGTCTTATCTCCAGAACTTCTCCAGGTCTGAGCAGCCTCTCAGTTGGAACTGAGATGAGACTAAACTGTACCTCCAAACCCACTCCGGGATGCAGTGGCTCAAGCCAGTCAGTCCCCTACACATAGGCTGATCCCTCTTTCCTCTTCTTAGGAAAAAAAAGTATCCAATGTACTCAATACTATTATGAAACCAATATATAAACACTTAAACACTCATACGAATGGTAAAACACAAAAAGTCTTACCAAGGGGAAAAGGAGAGGAGAGAGAGGAGGAGAGGGGGAGGATGATTGGTGGGAAGAGGGAGAGCATTTGGTGGGATCTCACCTAATGTGCACAATGCAAGGGTATGTTTCAAATTAACTAAGAATAAATCCTACTCATTCTTGGACCTTAGTTAAAGTCAGTCCACCTCTACAAAAAAATCTTCCCAATCAACCAGGCCACGGAATATATTCCCTCTTCAGAATTCTTCACAGCTCTTTTTGCCAAGGACAAATATTATATATAGTGATAATCTCTATCCATGTTAAAATGAAAAAATGTAAAGGCAATAGATTTCAGAGGAAAAAGTTCTGATTTTGAAGACAGGCTTTGGCACCACAAATTGTTAACTAAGTGAACTTGGGGTTTTTAATCTGTTAAGAGGAGATAAGGTAATTTTGAAGGTTAAAATAATATAAGTAAATCTCCTGGCATGCAGTACACATTTAATTCCTTGGCTATTTATATTTGTTTCACTTGATTTGTCTGTTTTATGTATCTAACTAAAGTTTAAGTATAGAGTTGTCATATACATTTACATATTTTCCATAGGTTAATGTCCACAATAAGTGTTCATAACATACAGCCATGTATGGCTTAATGACAAGGAAATGTTCTGAGAAATGTGTCGTTAGGCTATTTTGTCATTGTGTGAAAATCATACAGTGTATGTACACCAAATTAGATGGTACAGCCTACCACACACTTAGGCACACTATGGTATAGCCTACTACTCATAGGCTACAAATCTGTACAGCATGTTGCTATACTGAATACTGCAAACAGTGTAACACATGGTGTGTATTGGTATATTTAAACCTATCTAAATATAGAAAAGGTATAATAAAAATACAGTATTATAATCTTATGGGACCACTGTTGTATATGTAGTTCATTATTGACCAAAACATCATTATGCTGTTCATGACTATATTTGTTTTTTTTGTTTTTGTTTTTGTTTTTAAGAGAAAGAGTCTTACTTTGTCACCCTTAGTAGAGTGCTGTGGCGTCACAGCTCACAGCAACCTCCAGCTTTTGGGCTTAGGCAATTCTCTTGCTTCAGACTCCCGAGTAGCTGGGACTACAGGTGCCCACCACAATGCCCAGCTACTTTTTTGTTGCAGTTTGGCCAGGGCTGCATTCGAACCCGCCACTCTATATGGGGCCGGTGCCCTACTCACTGAGCCATAGGCGCTACACCATCACTGTATTTGTAACTAAGAAATAAAGTGGAGGGGGAAGGGCAAGATGGCTGACTGGAAGCAGCTTCCAACAGAGGCTCCTGTTCAAAAGGAAAGATAACCTCCAGAAACTGCCCAATTGAGCTGAAGACTGGGAGCCCAGCCAAGAGAGAGAGAGAAGTGATAACTGCAGGTCACCCCTGAGGCAAGCTGCGACTTCCAGAAACCAGGCTTCAGGCAGAAAAACTGAACTAAAGTTTTCTGCCATTCTGAACTTCCAGGACTCCCTTCCCCCCTTACCTGATGCACCAGAAGCCTAACCTCTGCTGAAACTGAGGGAGGAGGACTTGAGTAGCGCCCACCCTCCCTATCTGCCAGACCAGGCGGCCTGCCAGGTAAGAGACTCCGGTGCCCCACTGAGCCCCTGCCAGCCCCCAGGCCAGGGATGCCGCTGGGACCCCTGCGGGGCTTCGATCCGCCTTGGCCCACCACCTGCAGTGGCCAGGAACTCTGCCAGGACCCCCGCCGGGCCTTGGCCAGGAACTCCACCAGGACTCCTGTGCACCCCAATTTGCACCCCACCGGGCCTTAGCCTTCCACCAGCAGGGGCCAGGAAGTCTGCCGGGACTCCTGCATGGTGCCAATCTGTTCCCTGCCCAGCCTCTGCCCACCTCCCACCGAGACCCCTGCTTGGCTCCGATCTGTGCCCCAGGCCTGCCACCCACAGGCCAGGAACTCCACTCCTCCAGGACCCCCGTGTGGCCCCAATTGGCACCCTGCCAGGCCTTTACCCGCTGCCAGCAGTGGCCAGGAAGTTCGCTGGGACTCCCTCCTAGTGCCAATCTGCACCCCAGCCAGCCTCGGCCTGCCATCCGCTGGGACCCCCATCCGGCTCTGATCCGTGCTCCAGGCCTGCCACCCACAGCAGCCAGGAATGCCATTCCACCAGGACTCCCGCGTGGCCCCAATTGGCATCCTGCCAGGCCTTTACCTGCTGCCAGCAGTGGCCAGGAAGTCTGCTGGGACTCCCTCCAGTGCCAATCTGCGCCCCGGCCAGCCTCGGCCTGCCATCCTCTGGGACCCCCACCTGGCTCTGATCCGTGCCCCAGGCCTGCTACCCACAGCAGCCAGGAACGCCAGTCCACCAGGACCCCCACGCGGCCTCAATTGGCACCCTGCTGGGCCTTGGCCCGCCATCAGCAGTGGCCACGAACTCTGCTGGGACTCCTGTGTGGCCCTGATTCATGGCCTGCCACTAGCAGTGGTCAGGAAGTCCGCTGGGACTCTCTCCTGGTGCCAATCTGTGGCCTGCCCAGCCTTGGCCTGCCTGGCTCCGATCTGTGCCCCAGGCCTGCTGCCCTCCCTCCAGCGCCCTCCTCCCAGCCAGAGACTGCTGGAAGCATGGCCTCCCTTGCAAAGGCCACCGGGTGCCCCATCCCATGCCCTGCTGCTTGATCTGGGTGTGCTACACTCCAGAGCTGCTCCTGCAGCCAGAACTCCCTGGGTGTGGCAGTCCCAGAGGAGCTACACAGGGTCACTCCCTACAAAGATCCAGCAACAACAGAGTGATCCTGCCAGGGTCTGATCTGGGATAAAAACCTCCCCAACTCTCAGGACGGTGATAGGCAACAGTGAAAAATAATCATGAGGTGGAATCAACAGAAAAACTCTGGCAATATGAATAATCAGTGTAGATCAACTCCCCAAAGGAATGACAAGGTAGATACACCACAAGATCCCTTGCATAAACAAATGGCTGAGAAGTCAGAAATCAAATTCAGAGTCTGGATAGCAAATACGATCAGCGGAATGGAGGAAAACATGGAATTAGAATTTCAGGCAGTAATCCAAAAGATGACCCAAAAGATGTCTCAAGAATTCAATGAATTCAAAGACAAAATGACCAAAGATTTCGACACATTGAGATGAGAAGTTGCAGCCCTCAAAGATCTGAGAAATACAGTAGAATCCCTCAGTAACAGAATGGAGCAAGCAGAAGAAAGGATTTCTGACATGGAAGACAAAGCTTTTGAAAACTCCCAAACTTCCAAAGAGGAAGAGAAATGGAAGGCAAAAACAGATCATTCTCTCAGACAGCTCTGGGATAACTCAAAGAAAACCAATATTCGCCTTATACCTCAAAACGATGAAGTGGTGTCACAAGAAACAGAGTCTCTTCTTTATGAGATTATTAAAGAGAAGTTTCCAGACATGCCAAGAGATTCTGAAATTCATATAACAGACAGTTTCAGAACCAAAGCACAACTCAACCCAAATAAGACATCCCCCAGGCACATCATAATTAACTTCATTAAAGTTAATATGAAGGAGAAAATTCTGAAAGCATCCAGATGTAAGAAATCCATTACCTATAAGGGGAAGAATATTAGAATAACTGCAGATCTCTCTGATCAAATCTTTCAAGCTAGAAGAGAATGGTCATCGACTTTTAATCTCCTAAAACAAAAGAACTTTCAACCCAGGATCCTGTATCCAGCTAAACTGAGTTTTATTTATGATGGAGAAATTAAATACTTTAATGACATCCACATGTTGAAGAAATTTGCTGTAACTAAACTAGCTCTCCAGGATATTCTCAGACCTATGCTCCATAATGACCAGCATAATCCTGCACCATAAAAGTAAACTCACCCAGAAACATTTTATCAAATTTCAACTTCCACAGTGATGAAAGAATTAAAAATGTCCACTGGACTTTCTAAAGATTTATCATTATTTTCAATTAATGTGAATGGTTTAAATTGTCCTCT
>CAUYRH010060886.1:0-10112 GCA_963574655.1 Perodicticus potto
GCCTGTAGTCCCAGCTACTTGGGGGACTGAGGCAAGAGACTCGCTTGAGCCCAGGAATTGGAGGTTGCTGTGAGCTGTGATGTCACAGCACTCTATCCAGGGTGACAGCTTGAGGCTCTGTCTCAAAAAAAAAAAAAAAAAGAATTCAGAAAGATACTTATGGGGGAAAAGCTACTGGATTGGAAAGGGGAAAAGCACAAGAAACTTTCTGGAATAATAAAATGTTCCACATCTTGACCTGGACAGTGGTTACATCTGTGAATATAAATGTAAAAAGTCATTTAGCTCTATATTTCAAATTTTATACATTACTATATGAAAATTATATCATAATAAAAAAGTATACATACTAGTATTATTAAGTCAGAATAAGTTAATCCAGTGTCATTCCATATGCAACACTGAATTCACAGAAAATCAGGACAAAAGCTCTAATAGACCCTGTATATTCACCTAGTGAACAAAATGAAGTACAAAAGTTTGGCTGCTTCTCCACAAGAAGAAGACATACAGGAAATTATTCTTTATAATATATGTCATAAGAATAAACGACTATCCGGAAAGAAAAAGAAATAGCCCACTCTTAACCAAAACACACATTTTTCCACATAGCAGTACCTAACCCATGGGAGTAATGATCACTAAGGCACTAATAGAAGTTAGAGCACACTAAGATTCTTCCAACTCCCCCCACTACTATTACTATGTAATAGCAATAAAAGGGAAACTTTGCTTCAAAGGATGCCTGAACTATTAATTGAGGTTCCATTATTTAAGTGCATATTAGTCAACAACAGCACTTTTCATCTAATGCTGCTTTTTGTTTAAAAAAAAGTTGAGATCAGTGAGATCAGCAAATTTTAGACAGCTGTAAAACATGTTAGAGAAAAAACAAGTTAACTGTAATTTTATCAAGGTATGCTTTTTACTCTTTATATCCTAAAGCTATATTCACTTTCCAATAGATAGTAAATGTGGGTTTTTTTTGTTTGTTTGTTTTTTAACATTTCACCAGCTTATATTATTGAAAAGCACTCTTTCACATACCAGGCCAAAAGTACATGATCACAATTTAATTTTTCAGAAGTCAAAAGAAAGCTAATCAGAATGCTACATTAGAAAAAGTCATTACATTGAGACACTCACAAGAAAAACATTAAAATAGTAATTTATAACTATAAACACTATATTAACAGAAAGAAATTACAATTTGGTGAATTTAACCAATTTGTGAAAGTGTTTCATTAATAGTAAAAACAAAGCAATGACTACACATGTTCTGTATCAACTCAGGTGAGAACAACAAAGGGATCAAACAAATCTCTTACTGAACTTAGTTAAAATACTCACTAGAAACTTGGATGCTTTAGTTACCTTAACATAAAAAAACGAAAAACTAAGAATTTAGTTCCCTCTAAATCAACTGGACCAATTATATTACAAAATCAATTCTTATTTAAAAACTCTTTGATCCTGGAATCAAAGGCACATTTTTTAAGACATGATTTTTTGGTATTATTCCTACCTTGACAAGTATGTAACATTTAACAAAATAGTCTTCTACTTACCTAGATTTTGCCTTATTAACATCTTGCTTCAAGAACAATCTCATCCGAAATTAAATCAAACCTGAAAGAACAGGAAAAGACCATTATTTAGGGTGTATTTTCCAGCTCTAAATAACTGTATCTATAATACACTATACTTTTAAATTAAAAACTGCATGCAAATCAAATTATTCTTGATACAACAACTGAAAAAGTGTTTAACTAAAATATCATTCTAACTTTCTGAAAACTATTGCTTAGTACATTTTTTTTGAGGAATAATCAATTCAAATAAGGAACCTAAACTTTCTAATTGTTTAATATTTCTACAATAACTTGCTTTTATTAATTTTAATATTATGGCAATAATTAAATTTATTAGTAACACATTTCTTTCTAGATCACTATTTACCTAAAATTATGACACACAAAAAAATACCAAAAAGCAAAAGACAGAAAAGATACAGTATGGGAATGCATAAAAGTACATACTAAGAGTAATCATAGCTATAGTTAACGCTGATTAAATACCATCCCAATGCCAAGTACCACTATTCAAGAAAACAGCACGTATTAATACATTCCTACTACTTCTATTTAGCATAAAGTGACTTCTACCTTAACAATCCACTGAATATGTACTTGCCAAAAATATGTACCACTATTAATTTTACCAAATTTTACAAGTTCTAAAAACTCAGTATGTTGTACCCTAAACTCTACACATCTCCTCAAACCTGAAACCAGTGTGGTGGTGTTCTGAATTCTCTATTCTTAAAAAATGGCACCACCACACCTACTTCCATTCTCAACTTAGATTTACATAACTGTTCTATTTCCAACTCACTATCTTTTTTTTTAATTGTTTTAATTGAGGATACAAAGAATTAGGTTACACTGTTTGCATTTGCTAGGTAAAGTCCTTCTCCAACTCATTATCATCTCAAATTTGTTCTTCCCAGAACTATACAATGGCTATCTTAAACATGTCACATCTATGCTTCAAGTTCTGTAACAGTGGCTTGTCAATGATGTCAGCTTTATCTATTCCCAATCACTACTCTCCCATTCATTCCGTGTTTCTACCATACAAAAACTCTTCAATTCCCAGACTGGCCCCCATACTCTCAGCTTTCACACCTTTTTTACATGGTGAGCTGTAACTACCTACTTGCAACTACCTTCTATCTCTCTAACTTTGCTATCACCTTTTAACTAGCCCTTCATTATTTAGCTTAGTCACTCTGGCAAGTTCATTTTTAATTCCTTCAGCTGTATAAAATGATGTTTTTAAATTTGCTATAGAACTCCTAAAAAGCTCTTTATTCGCCCTTTCCATTTACTGTGTGTACTGTGAACTACAGTGTGGACACACTGAGGGTAAGATTTCATTTATTTCATTTCAGCACTCTCACTGGCTGGCACATAATAAAAGCCATTGCAGTGCCTGTAGTCCCAGCTCCTCGGGAGGCTGAGGCGAGAGAATCACCTAAGCCCAAGAGTTGGAGGTTGCAATGAGCTGTGTGATGCCACGGCACTCTACGGAGGAGAGTAAAGTGAGACTCTGTCTCTACAAAAAAATAAAAAATAAAAAATATAAAAGCATAGGAATGTGGCCTGAATAAAAGATCCAAATTTTGTCATATCCCAAAATGTGCTTGGGATATAGAAGATAATCAAGTAAATTCATGCTAATAAGTAGTGCACATTATTAAGAATAGGAGGGTGGGGCGGCGCCTGTGGCTCAGCAAGTAGGGCTGAAGGTGGTGGGTTCAAACCAGGCCTCAGCTAAATTGCTAAACAAAAAAATAGCCGGGCGTTGTGGCAGGCGCCTGTAGTCCCAGCTACTTGGGAGGCTGAGGCAGGAGAATTGTCTAAGCCCGTAAGTTGGAGGTCGCTGTGACCTGTGTGATGCCACAGCACTCCACTGAGGGCAATATGGTGAGACTCTGTCTCTACAAAAAAAAAAAAAAAAAAAGAATAGGAGAGGAAAAAAATTATTTCACTTCTAGATACAGTAACATTACTTTGTGAAATAACCACATCTAAGTAAAAACACAACCCAGGGCAATTTTTATTGAGTGATTGATTAATTTCATTGATTATCAGTAACAAGATTTGGGTACTAAATGTTTCTATCCCTACAGAAAACCAAGTTTGTAGACTAGAAATCCTAGACTAATTCAGTATTAGCCTTAAGCAGAAAAGGGTTGGAGAGGAAGGTAAATATGGTTTTAGTATTAAAAGTGTCAATAATCTAGAAAAGTAGATCTCAAACTTTAGTGTGCACCAAAATCATCTGGAAGGCTTACTGCACACAAATTGCTAGGCTCTGCCATCAGAGTTTCTGATTTAATACATCTACATTGGAGCCTGAGAATTTTCATTTCTAATAAATGCCTAAAGTGATGCTAACCTCACACAAAACCACAGACCTAGAATTTTCTGCACATTATCTGGAAAAGACAAAAATGTTCTCTCTCCTACCCAATGACATCAACCTCCACCTACCCAGAACCAAGACATTGGTACATGTCACAAACTAAACTATAAATCAAAGCAAGAAAATCTACTTAAAATTGCAAAGTATGATAGACTGAAAAATGATCCTACAAAAGATATCTACCCCCTAATCCCTGAAGCCTATGAATATTAATTTCTGTGTCAAAAAAAAGTCTTTGAAGAGATTACCCTGGATTATTTGGAAGGCCCTACCTAAATGCAATTCCATGCATCCTTATGAGAATGAAGTAGGGGAGGAGCCTGTGGCTCAAGGAGTAGGGCGCCAGCCCCATATGCCGGAGGTGGTGGGTTCAAATCCAGCCCCAGCCAAAAACTGCAAAAAAAAAAAAAAAAAAAAAGAGAGAGAGAGAGAGAATGAAGTAGGAGGCAATCTGAATCCCCACAGAAAAGTGATGTGAAGACAACACTGAGATTCAAAAATTCTGGCCTTGAAGACTGGAAGGATATGGGCCACAGACAGCAATGTCAGCAGCCACCAGAAGCAGCAAGAGGCAAGGAACAGATTGGAGTCTCTTTTCTCCTCTAGAGTCTCTCTTCAGAAGGAACATTGCCTTCACATCACCTTGATTTTAGCACACTAATACTGATTTTGGACTTCTGGCCTCCAGAACTGTGAGACAATAAATTTCTATTATTTTAATCACCTAGTTTGTGGCTATTTGTTAAAGCAACCACACATACTAATATACAGAAGATGGCACATTTCAAGGAGATAAACTGGAAATACACCTACATAAAAGGTATAATGGTCTGGACTGTGTCCCCCTCAAAATTAATATATTGAAGCCCTAACCCCAAATATGACCATATTTGGAGCCAGAGCCTTTCAGGAGATAATTAAGTTAAATCAGGCCATAAGGATGGGGCCTCATCCACTAACCTGTCCAAGAAGTGATACCACGCATGCACACAGAGGACAGGCTAGCTGCAAGGAGAGGCCTCAGGAGAAAGAAAATCTGCCACCACCCTGATCTGGAACTTCTTGTCTTCAGAACTGTGAGAAAAAAAATTTCTGTTGTTTAAGCCGCCCAGCCTGTGGTGTTTTGTTATGACCATACTAGCAGGCTAATAATAATTAAAACATACAGAATTGGCACAACAATATAAATGTATTTAATGCCACAGAACAGTATACTTAAAAAAAGTAAAAGCATATATATATACACAAACACCATATAAACTATTTAGTATTTTTGTCTTGCTCTTTGTAATTATACCTTAAAACATGAAAAAAAAAACCTTCTAAATGCCTTTGTTCCCCACAAACAAAACCAGAACATTTTACACATATTTTTTATTTTTAAAATTTTATTTTAAATTGACAAATAATAATGGCACGTATTTTATACTTATGGGGTCCAATGTTTTGATACGTATTTACATTGTGGAATGATTGTAAATCATACCAATTAAATCTATCATCTCACTTTTTTTGTGGTGAAAACATTTAAAATCCAACCACTTACCAACTCCGAAATACACAATGTATTACTACTGTATTTTTTAGAGTCACCTTTCTGTACAATAGATTACTAAAACTTATTCCTCCTAACTAAAATTTTGTACCATTTTATCAACATCTCTCCTCTCTCCATATTCCCTGCCCTCCTCAGCCTCAGGAAAACACCATTCTACTCTCTTCTTTTATGAGTTCAACTGTTTTAGAATCTACATTTAAGTGAGAGCATGTGGTATCTGACTTACTGTGCCTGCTTTATTTCATACAGCATAGGTTCATCTATGATGATGCAAATGACATAATTCTCTGGTGTTTTCAGGCTCAATCCTACCCCACTGGGTATATGCCACATTATCTTTATCCGGATTGCTTCCATATCACAGCTATTATGAATAATGCTACCGTGAACGTAAAAAAACAGATCTCTCTATAGCACATTGACTTCAATTCCTTTAGATATATACTGGAAAGTGGATTACTGAATCCTTTGAAAATTCTGTTTAGCTTTCTGAGGAACCTCCATATTGTTTTTCATAATGGTTATATTAATTGACATTCCCACCAACAAAACACACAAAGGTTTCCTTTTCTACATATCCTTGCTAATATTTGTTATTTTTCCTCTTTTTGATAAGTGATTAAACATATTTTTTAAAAGGATTTTATAAGGAAGTTTGATAGAAAACTTTAAAATCCATATCTAACAAATAAAACATAATTCAAATATTCTTTAGTAAGTGGTAGGGGGCAGGTATTGAACAAAGGAAATTCTTAAAGTAGTTAATATAGCTGCGTTTACCTCAATAGGATTTTAGCAGAATACCTGAATGTAAAAATGACAAATATGTTCTCCCAAAAACCCACAGCCACAGTCTAACCATGATAAAAACACTAAATTTCAAGAAATTTGGTCATCTGACCAATTCTAAAATTGGTATCTGACCAATATTCCTCAAAACTGTTAAGGTCATCAAAGACAACACCTTGAGGAACCTTAAGTAGACAACAAAAGTATGAAAACCTACTCTGGGAGGCCGAGGCATATAGTTCGCCTGAGCTCAGGAATTCCAGACCAGCCTGAGCTGGAGTGAGACCCCATCTCTAAAAATAGCTGGGCGTTGGTGGTGGTAGGCACCTGTAGTCCCAGCTACTTGGGAGGCTGAGGCAAGAGGATGGCTTGAGCCCAACAATTTGAAGTTGCTGTGAGCTACAAAATACAGCCCTCTACAAAGTAAGATGAAAGAAAGAAAAAAGAAAAGAGAGAGAAAAAGAAGGAATGAAAGAAAGCCAAATGGAATATACCATGGGGCTCAGCGCCTGTGGCTCAACGGGCTAAGGCGCCAGCCACGTACACCTGAGCTGGCGGGTTCGAATCCAGCCAGAGCCCGCCAAATAACAATGATGGCTGCAACCAAACAATGGCCAGGCATTGTGGCAGGCGCCTGTAGTCCCAGCTACTTGGGAGGCAGAGGCAGGAGACTCGCTTGAGCCCAGGAATTAAGAGGTTGCTGTGAACTGTATGCCACGGCACTCTACCCAGGGCAACAGCTTGAGGCTCTGTCTCAAAAAAAAAAAAAAAAGAATATACCTTGAAACAGAAAAAGTAAGAACGAACTCAGGAAACCTGAAAAAACTATGGTTTTAGTTAACAATAATGCGCCAATATTGCTTCATTAATTTTAACAAATGTACCAAGTTAATGTAAAATGTTAATAACAGGAAAAAATGTTGAGGGTTGTATGTGAAAATATGGAACATTTGGCTCGGCGCCTGTGGCTCAACGGGCTAAGGCACCAGCCATGTACACCTGAGCTGGTGGATTTGAATCCAGCCCGGGCCCGCCAAACAACAATGACGGCTGCAACCAAAAAATGGCCAGGCATTGTGGCGGGCACCTATAGTCCCAGCTACTTGGGAGGCAGAGGCAGGAGACTCGCTTGAGCCCAGAAATTGGAGGTTGCTATGAGCTGTGATGCCACGGCACTCTCTCCAGGGTGACAGCTTGAGGCCCTGTCTCAAAAAAAAAAAAAAATGGAATGTTCTATACGATCCTGCTCAAATTTTCTTTAAATCTGAAACCTTTAAAAAATAATGTTGATCAATTTTCAAAAATATTTTAAATATGAAGACATGATATTTTAGAAAATTAAACACTGACAAATTCAAAAGTTCAGATACACCCCCAAAATGTGTAAAAGGTATAAGTCTCAACAAATTTGCAAAGACTGAAATAACTCCAAGTATCTTCTCTAACCACAATGGAATGAAACTAAACACCAACAGCTGAAGGAAAACAGAAAAATCTACACATCTGGAGATTAAAACAACTCATGCTGAACTAACCAAGGGTTGAAAAAAGAAATCATGAGAGGGAATTTAAAAAATATCTAGAGACAAGGAAAAACAAAACACAATGTACCATTTATGAGATGCAGCAAAAGCAGTATTTACAGGGAAGCTTGTAGCAGCCAAAACTTAATTTAAAAAGATCTCACATCAATCAACAACTTAATTTTAGGCCAGATGCCGTAGCTCACAGCTGTAATCCAGCACTCTGGGAGGCCGAGGTGGGTGCATCGCCTGAGCTCAATGAGTTCAAGACCAGCCTAGCTAGCTCGAGATCCCAAACAAACAAACAAACAAAATAGCCAGGCATTGTGGTGGGAGCCTATACTCCCAGCTACTCAGGAGGCTGAGGCAAGAAAATTACTTAAGCCCAAGAGTGTGAGATTGCTGTGACCTACGAAGCCACAGCAACTCTACCAGGGTAACAAAGTGAGACTGTCAAAAAAAAAAAAAAAAAAAAAAAAAAAATTTTACATGTTAAGGAACCAGAAAAATAAGAACAAACCAAACAGCAGAAGGAAGGAAATGATAAAATTAGGACAGAGATAAATGAAACAGAGAATGGAAAACAGAGGGGGTAAAAAATAAAACCAATGAAACCTACAGCTTTATTTTCTTTTGAACATTAACAAAAGTGACAAACCCTTACTTAGAATAAGAAAAAGAGAAAAGATTGAAATAATTAAAATTACAAATGAAAAAGGAGACATTACATATGATGCCAAAGGATTGCAAGGAAATGCTATGAACAAACTATACATCAACAAATTGGATCTAGAAGAAATCTAGAAGAAATGGATATATCCCTAAAAATATAAACCTACCAAAAAATATATTATGACAAATAAAAATTCTGAATGCCCTGTAAGTAGAAAGGGAATTGGCTGTACGAATAAACAACTTTCCAATTATGAAAAGACCAAGACTAGATGGTTTCACAGGAAAATTCTACCAAACATTCCAAGATACCCCCAATTTTCCTCAAACTCTTACGAAGAATTGAAGAGGAGGGAACACTTTGAATTCATTTGTAAGGTCAATATTACCCTAATCCCAACATCAGACAAAGGCACAAGAAAAAAAGCTACACACCAATTATCACCATTGAATAATAACATAAAAATCTTCAACAAAACACTAGGAAAACAAATTTAACAGCACACTGAAAAAATTACATACAATGAACAAGCAGTATTTATTCTTGCAATGCAAGGATTTTTCAGTGAAAACTAATCAATGTTATCTACTACCTTAACAGAAAGAAAGGGGAAAAGAAATCACCCCCAGCTGATAAACAAAAAGAAATTGACAAAATTCAACATCACTTCATTATAAAAACATTCAACAAACTAGGCATAAAAGGAAAACTACTGGGGGGGCAGAGCAAGATGGGAGCCGAGTAACAGCTTCCTTGCGGCTGGGCACGGTGAGACTGGGGAGAGAGGACTTCAGGCATCTCTGGCAGGCAGGATCTACCCAGGAACTTCCCCTTGGGGACACAGGGAGACAGCTTGAGGCTTCTGGACACCCTGAGGAAGGCAAAAGCGGCAGAGACTGTGCGTCTGTTCTTTCGGTCTGAACCTGTCGGCGGCTGTGGGTGGGGCAACAGTGGGACTGCAGGCTGGAAAGGCCTTGCCTATGAGCGGTTTGGGTTTCTTCTGGACTTGGCACTCGGTTGAACTGCCTTGGGAGAACTTGGGCAGGAGTGTGGGGGGTCTTTGAGTGTTGCCTGGGGCCCCAGACTAGGTCACTGAGCCAGACAGAGCTGCCAGTATTCGGTGGTAGGCTGTGTGGAGCCATTGTGGGAGAACTGCTCTGGCAAGCTCCACCCTCAGGGTCGCAGAACAGGCATCGGGTGGGAGCCAGTAATCTAGTGACTGAGCAGCTTAAAGGCGGGGACTGAGACGCCTCATAGCCTTAGCCCTCAGGGGCATAGGGCGAGATTGGTTTTGGCACACAGGGTTAGTGGATAGCCACTCAAGGAGTGATCCCAGCCAGAGCGCTTTCCTGGGAAAGCCTCTGCCTAGCCCAAGTTAGCAATTTAAAGTGTCTCCTAAGTACGCTAAGAAGGATTTAAGCTCTCCACCCTGCAGGGTTTGAGAAATCATTAGAAACACAGGATCACTCCCTACAAAGATCCAGTAAAAACAGAGTGATTCTGCCAGGGTCTGATCTGGGAGAGACGCCTCCCCAACTCTGAGGACGGTCATAGGCAACAGTGAAAAATAATCATGAGG
>CAUYRH010060888.1:0-46057 GCA_963574655.1 Perodicticus potto
CTTCAAACATTACTGAATTTTATACACAGGAAGTATGCTGTGCAAGGTACTGGCCCAGCCAGTTAGTATACAAATTACAATTAATTCTCACATCAACATATTCAGCACATTTATTTTCTCTGTTTTAAACAAGGAAACTGGAGAAGAATAATAAAATACATGTATTTAAAAAAAAGGAAAGATGTTTGGAGAACACTTAGGGATCTAAAAATAGAACTGCCGAGGGCAGCACCCATGGCTCAAAGGAGTAGGGCACTGGCCCCATATACTGGAGGTGGTGGGTTCAAATCCAGCCCCAGCCGAAAACTACATAAAAATAGAACTGTCATTTGATCCTACAATTCCTCCACTAGGTATATGTCCAGAAGACCAAAAATCATATTATAACAACAATATTTGTACCAGAATGCTTATTGCATCCCAATTCATAATTGCTGTCACGGAAGAAGCCCAACTGCCCATTGACCCACAAATGGATTAATAAAATGTGGTATATGTACACCATGGAATATTATGCAGCCTTAAAGAAAGATGGAGACTTTACCTCTTTCGTGTTTACATGGATGGAGCTGAAACATATTCTTCTTAGCAAAGTATCTCAAGAATGGAAGAAAAAGTATCCAATGTACTCATCCCTACTATGAAGCTAATTTATAGGTTTCATATGAAGGCTGTAACCCAACTATAGCACAAGAATATGGGGAAAGTGGCAAGGGAGGAGAGGGAAGGGGGGAGGTTGGGGTGGAAGGAGGGAAATTGGTGGGGCCACACCTACGGTGCATCTTAGAAAGGTACAGGCAAAACTTACTAAACGCAGAATAGAAATGTCTTCATGCAATAACTAATAAAATGCCATGAAGGCTATGTTAGTTTGATGAAAATATTTCAGATTGTATATGAAACCAGCACATTGTATCCCTTGATTGCACTAATGTACGTAGCTATGATTTAATAAAAAAAAGAAGAAGAAACTTGGGAGGATCCAACCTAATGTGCATCATGCAATGATACATTTCTATACTATTAAGAGTAGAGTATGAATGTTTTTTGCCACAAGAAGTAAGCAAGGAGACAGTTATGTTAATCAGTTAGATGTAACTATTCCACATTGTATATCAAATCAACACATTGTACCCCATAAATGCATTAATGTACACAATTATGATTTAATAAAGAATTAAAAAAAAAAAAAACAGAACAAAAAGAAACGTCAGACCTTATTAACAATGACCGGTGTTTCTCTAGGAGAATATAATGGACGTGAGTCACACATTTTCCCCTGTTTTTCATCGCTAATGTGTGCTCTTCTGTTCTAAAATTCTGCAATGATTCAAACACAGTAAATCCTGTTCTTGTTTGAATGATGTTTGAGTGCCAAGAACATAGAATAACTCAAATGAATTTTTAATGCCCGAAGTTACTTCTACTTTTTTGTACCCCAAAGGAGACCTTATTCTTGACCTTAGTAAAAGGTATCTAATCATCCAATCCAGACATGAAAAAATGTATAACACTAAGAAAGGTCTCCATTCATGATTCACTAATGAATGGTCTAAGTGAGAGAAAAAAACTTTGGATTTAGTAAGAGACAGCTGTGGAATGAACCAAAGTTTTATTTCAAGATAATAACTCTGTCCATTTTCACCTGGTCAGGTCCTTAATTTAAGTTTAGCATGAAAATCTATAGACATAAAATAAAAAAAAGAAAAATGTGAAAGGACAGTGGCACTTCAAAATTTCCAATACCTACCTGAGAAAAAAACCTTGTCCTAATTAGCTGCCTGCTATTATGTTGCTATGATTCATAGGTCATAATAATGACCCTCCTTACACTTTTCACTCCTCACACTCTTGTGCCCTAGTCTCATATTGTCCCATTAGAGGAACATAGGTGATTTAAGGGCTCTTAACACCCAGGTCTGTGAGACCTGGTTAAGGAGTGATTAATTCTAATGCGTTTTGTATTGACACTTCAAGTTAAAAGAATCTGATAGATTTGAGTTAATGGATCCTGAACCCTCTGCTTCCCCAGAATATCTCAGTGTACTCTGCCTTTTCAGGATAATCACCAAAAGATGTTGTTTTTTCTGAAGTTCATATTGAATATAGGAAGAAGTTTGAAAAACCTTTTTAGTTAAAGTACACAGTCTTCACAAAATTCACAGAATCATTTTAAACCTCAAGTTAATTAAATATCTGCTACTGCAAAGTTCAATTTTACTTTGTCCCACTACTGCAAAGCTTATAAAACTCCTGGCTTATTCATTTATATACTCTTTCTTCCCTTTCTTTCTCTCTCTCTCTCTTTCTTTCCTTTCTTTCTTTCTGTTAAAGACTTTCTACTGACTCTTGGTCTCAATGTTTCTCCAGAGATTTAAAGTTATATGGGTGTTTATAAGCAAAGCTTCCAGAATGTTCACAATATGACATTGATAAAGGAGAAAACCTCTTAATACTCAGGAATATTTCTCCAGCACCGCCTCCAGCCTCAAGGTTCTGGAGCTTCAGAGCCACAGATCGACATTCTATGACAAGCAGCAGAACATAGCACTCTGTGGTGACCTTAAACCCACAACCCACCCCACAGTGCCCTTTTCCCCCCTTAAAAGAAAGGGAGCTTTTTCCTTCACTTTTGAGCAACAGTCTAGCAAAAAGATATGTTTTAAAAAACAAACAAACAAAAAAATTTCTCAACTGGGAATGGTGGTTCATGCCTGTAATCCTGGCACTCTGGGAGGCTGATGCTGGTGATTGCCTGAGATGAGGAGTTTGAGAACAGGCTGAACAAGAGTGAGACCCCATCTAAAAATAGAGAAAAAAAAGTAGCCAGGAGTTATGGTGGTCCCAGCTACTTGGGAGGCTGAGGCAAGAACATTGCTTGAGCCCAGGAGTTTAAGGTTGCTGTGAGCTGTGAAGCCATGGCACTTTAGCCTAGGCCACAAAGTGAAACTCCATCTAAAGGAAAAAAAGAAGAAGATGATAAGGAAAGAAAAGAAAGAATAAAGGAAAAGAAAAGAGAAAAGAAGGGAAGAGAAGGGAAGGGAAGGGAAGGGAAGGGAAGGGAAGGGAAAGGAAGAGAAGAGAAGACATCTCTCGGATGGGAAATTTGAAAATCATGAGTGCTTGATTGTATACTAAGTTGTGATTCTGAGTGGAACAGTTTTTCATATGGTCACATGGTTATAGGGACAGTCTTTCACATGGTGTTCTCATCTCTTGCCAAACTGTAAATTAGAAGGCAGAATTACTCAGGATACAAAAGGATTGATTCCTCATCCAATTTTAAAAAATCATAAATTTCTTTAAATTACTAAGAACTTCTTACAATGAGAAATAAAATGCTGCAGTGTCTCAAGTCACTGTTGGTTAAGTATCAGAAATTATGGGTATAAGCAGAATTTAAAGTTACAAGATTTGTGTACCTATTTTTATTTTTCCTAAATTCAGTAGACAATTGCAAACTTATTTTGTCAAAATGCCAAATCCATCCTCTTCTTTTCCATTGCCTTGTCTTTCATCACTGAAACTACCATTTTCTCTTAGATGATTGATAGATAAATGTCATCAGTTCACAGATGTATTTATTAATATCCCTGTACAACTTTGCTCCATTTCTCTGCCACCTACCTACTCTAAAGTCCTTCTTCTCCCACTGACCTCTTTGTCTCAAGCCTGGGTCCAGGCCCCTCTCCCCTCTGCTCTCCATGACACTCTTTCCCCTCCCGTCTCACACCATCCCCAGCACTGCATCCCTCCTCTCTGTCCTTCTCACATTCCCACTGATCCCCTCTGAGACTTCACAATACTATTCCCACTATCATGCCTGTTTTTTCAATTGTTCTTTTCATTTAATACCAATTCTTTCTTCAGGTCACCAATCCCCAAAGGTTTCTGATGCTACCGACATCAGTACACATTTTGTACTTATAGCCTAATACAAGTGTATACACATACACACAAACACACAGACTTATTGTGGACAGGCACAAATATGTTGCACATGTGATGAAAAAGTGTATAAAAATAGAAAATTTGAAGGACATCATAAAGATGAAATTAAAAATACTGTGTTTGTTGGTTGTACTTATTAATGATTAAGAAGCTCCTTTCTTTGCTTAAAAAAAGTTTTAAATATTTTAGGAAAAAAATGTGATTAAAAATGCAGTGATTTAAAAGTCTGCCTTTAGCTTCTGTTTACTTTGATTTTTGATATTAATGGCTGCTATCACTGAAAAAAGACACCTCATAGAGGTACATAGGTCAGAAAGACAGTAGAGTTTGGTTATTGGTTCCAAGGCAGGACTGACAAGATTGGCCCAGTTAGACCACATTCTAACTGCCTGGTGTGTGGGAGATTTTCTAACTTTTCTGTGCTTCAATCTCCATATTTTAAAAATGAACATGATAATTGGATCACTCTGTACAGAGTTCTAATGACTACAGGAGTGAATATGTGTTGTCATTAAGAACAGAGGCTGACATGAAAAAGTGCTTTATTAATGCCAGCTATCATTATTGTTGCATTTATATGCTCAGAGACATACCATAGCATTTTGTGTGCATCTGGCCTCAACTTCTCTGATTTTCTACGATGCCCTGTAATGAAAATATTTTAAGACTGATGCTAACTCTGTATCCTTCCTGCGTCATCATTCATAAGAAATTTACAAAAATATCAGGCAAGCTGCCATTCTATGAGTTTATACTGATATAGTTTGCCTGATGTTTTAATTAAAAAAAGAAATAAGTCCAGTACAACTTTTTAGTCAAGGGGTTCACAAAATAATTCTATATTTCATTACTAAAACAGAATTTGGAAACTATCGTAAGTTCAGGCATATTGGAAACATCTGTTCCTTCACCCAACTGCATGGCAGATCTCCCACAATGAGCACTTGTTGTAATACTGTTTCTTTGAATATAAAAAATATTTTCTCCATGTCTATATTTACTGCCAAAGTATTGTACAGTAGCTTCTTGCTGCCTGTGGCACATCATTTCCAAGATCTCCATAGACACCAAAATCTGTGGACGTATAGACTCTTTATATAAAATGGCATAGTATTTGCATATAACCTACACTGACCCTCTTGTGTACTTTAAATCATCTCTAAATGTGTTTACAATACCTTATACAATGTAAATGCTATCTATTGAATTATTGTACTGTATTGTTTTTATTTGTAGTTTTTTCATTGTTGTAGTTTTTTCAAATATTTTTTGATCCACGATTGGTTGAATTTGCAGATTCTAAACTCAAGGACACTGAGGGCAGATTGTGTTTTAGTTTGTATCTTACTATTCTCCATGTCCGATTTCAGCACTTTTGATAATGTTATAAAAGTTATAAAATTGCAGTGGAATTTTGAACTCTATTAATAAACAGAAAGTCTCAAGAGAGGTTTTTAATCACATGTCCATATACTTAGTGAAGACTAAGGGAATACTGCCTTGGGTATAATAAAATGTCAAATGTATTTGAAAAAAACTATAGAATTTAGTCCTCTTATTCTGGGTTCTTAGAGTTCATTAGCTAGTTTCTCAAGGAATTCAGCACATGTTATGAGTGGCTCATAACCGCTGTGCCTCATAAGTTGTCCTAGCAAGAATTCAAACTCAGGGGTGGTCCCTGTGGCTCAAAGGAGTAGGGTGCTGGCCCCATATGCTGGAGTGGCGGGTTCAAACCCAGCCCTGCCCAAAACACACACACACACAAAATAATAATGATAATTCAAACTCAGGACGGGAGAACTAGCTCTGCCATTATCTTGCACACTCATCTTGCATTGTCAGTGTGCAATTTCCAACACTTTTTTCCAAGCAGCACATTTATTTCATGAGGACTGATTTAGTTGATGATATAATCTTACATGATATGATGTGGGCCAAATGTATATCATGATCCAACTCAATATGCTAAGAGCAAACCGAAAGTGAACATACCATTGTCAGTCTCTCAGCTTGGAAGTCTTCCTTTGAGGAATCTCAAGTTCTTAAGGTGGCTCAGATCTGACACAGAAACCAATTTAGCTGGCACATGTGTGTCTATGTGTTATTAATAATTATCAAATGAGTTCTACTACTCTCCTAGTGCTTCCCCAGGGGAATGCTTTATGCATGCTATAGGGTTTTGAATTTCCATTTTGAAGGCCTTTTCTTTAGCTCTCTTCTCCATCATCACTTCTTCAGGAGAATTTGTCAAGGCCAACAGTGACCAAAGAGCAGTGATTGCCCTCCATAGTAATTCTCCATGTAAATGTGTCCTTTCAGGGGTCTGCCATCTTGCTTTTCCACTCTTGACCTACACAGAGTCAACATGAGGACTGTGGAGATTGGTCTAGCTATGTATGTTATTCCACATGTGGAGGAAAACAATGAAAATGGTTCTAAGACATCATTCTGGCCACTCATGAGCTGAAATACTTTCTGATTTTAAGTTGGCATCAAGATATATTCTTTATTTTATTCCTTTCATTTATTTTTTGAATTGGTTTTGACATTTTTTAAATTATATCTTTTGGCTTCCAATTGAATCTCTCATATCTTAAAATCTACATGTTTTCCTCAAATTGAATTGGAAGATGCCCAAAAAACAGGGTCTGAGAAGAGGGAGACAGTCACAGAATATAAAATCCAAGAGTGAAAGCTAAAAAGAATTCAATGAAGGGAGAAAAAGACTACTCAAGTAAATTTTGTTTATAAATCCCTCTCAGAAAAGATACCATGTGTGAGTATGTGTGTATGTACGTATACATGCATTCGGGTGTATGTGTATATATGTGTATATGTATATAGAATATATTACACTAATAGATATGTGCAGAATGTCTAGGCAGTGATTAAGGTTGACAGACATGATAACTATCTACAAATGTGGTGAGCCATGACCATTAAGGGGTGAGAAAAATTTCCAAGTAGAATTCAAGGCATGAAGTTAAGAGACAGTAAAATATATGCTTTGTTCTTTGTTTCCAGAAATATTTTTGAGAGTAGAGACCTTTAGAATAAAAAATAAAGATTCCCCAAGGAAAAAGATAAGGAAATAATAATAATTGCCTGTTGCTCTTAATTACATGGAACAAAAAACTCTTGAAGATATGTTGTGAAGAACCTTCCTGCGACCCAAAACAATCTATTCCACTAGTGGACTTACTTGATTTTTCCACATCTGATTTTTCAAATTCAATCAATTTCCAGCCAGCTTTTCTACTTGGCCATCTGTCTCAAAAGCAAAATTTAACACAAGTCTGTGGAGTATGAGGTTTGTTTTGTTTCTTTTCCATCTAAGATTTAGTGAATCATGTCTAGGCTAAATTCCAGGTTGAATGGATCATCAAAACCAGGCATCATGCTCATATGTTTTCTTACATTCAGAGTAGAACATGTTGTCTCTCTTGTTGCATTATGTTTGAACCATAGAAATAGATTTTCTATGCTAAAAAGCATCCACGTAGCATGTGCATAGAGCTTCCTAAGTAAAGAGGCAGTTAACAGGCATTTCAGTACTGTTCATCTCGACTGAGTACCAAATTCTTCGCTGTGTTAACCCTAATGTGTTTAGAAACTTTGTTTATTCTGAAACTGATGCTTCTTATGCAAATGAATTTTACATACTTTGTGTAGAATAATCTGGCACATGTTGACATGTAAGAATAAACAAACAAACTACACATTTAGCATTCTGATTCTGCTATGGGGCGATTATGAGTTCAAATTTATCCCACTGGGGCACAAGAATTCATTATTATATCACAAAAAATTTCCATGCAATAGTAATTATTCTTTCTCTCTATGGATGAAGAATACACTTGTCCTTGAAATTTGGAAGAAAATAAAACAAAAACACTGTGCATAAAGACAAAAATAAAACCCCTATGTTGATGTAACAATTTCTAGCAACTGGGGCAAAAAGAATATGAGGTCCAACTTGAGTGGTGGTTGTCACATAAGACTTATTTAATAAATATTATTATTTTTATTAGATTCAAAATAACTGTAAAATTCTGATGTTAGCTTTTAGAGGAGTACAATGAAACTGTTCTTTTGTAGAAAACTATGACTCATTTAAGAAAAATAAAATCCATTTTAAAGATAACAGGGCTATCTTGTAGCCCCTTACACCTTACATTAATATAAAGACATGCAGGAGCATGCATTAGAAACTTGTACTGAGGTGCAGGAAAAAACACTTCAATGTTTATTCAAAGTGTTTATTGAATTCCCACTAAAATGCTGAAGTAAGTTACTTTCTTTGTGTGTTATACTTAGTTGAGACTTGAAAGTCTAGCGGTAAAAAAAAAGTGAACTGAAAGAGGGAAATTCACTCCTGAAAGCCTCCTCAGTAAAACCCCAACTCACCTGATCACCATTAAAGCTTATGTTGTCCAGAATAGTGAATTTGTTTCACATTAAATTATTTCTCTGTGATTAAACAGCTGTTGATTCTTAGATATGCACTTTAAAATCTTAAATGTAAATCGGATGTCCTTTTGGATGTTTCTTAAGGGTAGGGGTATTCTCACCATCCCTCTTTTTAAATACAAGTGATCTTAATCTTCATAGCTAATATTCTAAAATATAAATTGTAACTGCAATGATCATATTCAAAATAAGACATATGAAGAAAAATGGTGTTATTTGATAAAATCTCAGACACTTGGTTTTTATTTTAACAGTTTTATTGACACAATTGACATACAATGCTCTTACTGAAGGTAAAGATTTCGAGAAGTTTCAATATGTGTACACCCATAAAACCATCACTACAATTAATGTAAATAACATATCCATCACCCCCAAATATTCCCTAAGGCCCCTTATAATCTTTGCCTCTGGCCCTTTCCTTTATTGCCCTCTCCTTGGTCCATAAGCGACTGATCTTCATTCACCAATATTAATAAGTTTGCCCTTAAAGGAATTTTATTTACATGCAATGTATATGAATTCCAGTTGTTTCACATCCTTTCCAGCACTTCATAAGGAATCAGAGATTTTGTCTTTAATTTTGCCCATTTTAATAGACATAGTGATCTTTCATTATGTTTTTAATTTGCGTTTCCTTTATGACTCGTGACATCAAAAATCTTTTTATGTTCATTTTTTGACATTTATCTTTTTCTTGATGAGTGACCATTCAAATCTTTTGCCCATTTTTAAGTGGATTGTCTCCTTTGTTATTATTGGATTTTGAGAGTTATTTTGTATTTTGCCTACAAGATTCTTTCAAATAGATTGTATTCAAATACTTTCCCACGTTGTGTAGCTTGTCTTTTTATTCTCTTGACACTCTTTTGAAAAAACAAAACTGGTTATTTTTTGCTTTGGGGGTTTATTTTAGTTTGAGATGGGGTCCTGTTCTGTTACCTAAAGTGCAGTGGTGTCATTACAGCTAACTGCAACCTCCTACAAACTCCTGGTCTCAAGCAATCCTCCTGCCTCAGCCAGCCTAGGGGCTAAGGCTGTAGGTGTACCATCACGTTGGGCTAATTTTTCTAATTTTTATAGAGACGGGGTCTTGTGCTCTTGGACTCACTCCATCCTCCTCCCTTGGCCTCCCAAAGTGCTAGGATTATAGACCAGAGCCACTGTGCCCAGTCCCAAATTTTTAATTTTGTTAAAGCCAAATTTAACAATTTATTTTGGAGTATTATGTTTGGGTTGTCTAAGAAATCCGAACTCAAGATTACAAAATTTTTTTCTAAGTATTTCCTATAAGTAGTATAGTTTTGAAGTTTATATTCAGGTCTATAAAGAATTTTTAAGGTGTTTTACATATTGTATGAATTTACTGTTGAGGTTAAATTTTGTATATATATAGATGTCCGATTCTTCTGGGTTCACTTGTTGAAAAGAGTATTTTTCTCCATTGAATGGCCTTTGAACCTTTGTCCAAATTAATGACTATATATGTGTAGCTATATTTCAAGACTTTCCCTTTTGTTCCATTTGTCTTTCTTGACAACAACACTAGATTTTACTGATTATTTCAGCTTTATGGTAAATCATGAAGTCATGTATTGCTACTCCTTCAATGTTTTATTTTTTTTAATGTTGCTTTGGTTATTCTATGTCTTGTGCACTTAAATATTAATTTTCAAATAAGCTTGTAAACTTCCATCCAAAAGCCTGCTAAGATTTTGTTTGAATTTCATTGACTTTATTGATGAATTTTGGAGGAATCAACATCATAATAGCATTCAGAGTCTGACCAATGAATAAAATAAATGTCTCCATTTTAGTTCTTTAATTTTTCAACAATATTTTGTAATTTTCTATGTACAGATCTTTCTTATTTACAAATATATTTCTTATTTTTTTCCTGCTAGATAGAAGATATTTTTTCATTTCAGATAATTTGTTGTTTATATATAGAAATATTATTGATTTTGGTACACATATGTTATATATTGAGAACTTGCTAAATTTAGTTTTAATAGCATTTTTGTAGATTCCACGGGATTATCTACATAAATGATCATGTCAAATGGAAAAAGAGTTTTAATGCACTTTTCCTTTCCATTCTATATACCTTTTATTTTGTTCTTTCCTTACTACACAGGTGAAAACATATGGTACAATGATGAATGAAAGTGATGGAAGTGGACATCTTTGTCCTTTGTCAGATTGGTCTATTCCCAATTTCAATTCCTACTTATGACTGTTATATCATAAATGATGTTAAATTTGGATGACTGATACTCTGCAATTATTGAGATGATTATGTTTTCTGCTCTTTTACTGTTAACATGGCAAATTGTTTCAATTACTTTTTTAAATGTTACTCCAACCTTAAATTCAAATATATAATCCTGAAATAGGTACAAGCATACATCTATACATACATATATTTAAATTGATATTTAACATTTGTGTCAAGGTAATTAATTCAGGAAAGTGTTACCCTTTAAACAAACGAGGATAGAACAATTGGATATTCATATTTCACACAAAGAAAAAAATCTCTGTCTCTTATCTCATTTCATACATAAAAACAAATCCAAAATAGAAATAGTCTTAAATGTAAATGGTAAAGCCAGTCAGTCATCTTTTTTAAAGAATACATAGGACAAATTTCATAACCTTAGATTTCATAGACATAAAACAAAGAACATGAACTATTTGAAAACACTTTATAGTTAGGATTTTATCAAAATTAAAAATTTAGCTCAATAAAGGATACTACAAAGAAATTCATGGGCATGTTACATATTAGAAAATATATTCAAAATTTACATCTTTCAAAAGACTTGTATCCAGAATATATAAAAATATTCACAATATTGTAGTAAAAGAAAATTTGAATAAACATTTCATAAAGAAATATAAATATACAAAAAGCACATTAAAGATGCTAACATCTAGTGCTCAGGAAAATGTAATGTAAATTTAGGCCAATTTGAGATTTCACCAGCTCCAAATTGATCTATATTTTTAGTTCTATCATAATTAAACCAGAAGGAAATTTTTAATAGAAACCAACAAGCTAACTAGAAAATTTATATGTGAATATGTAAATACAAAAGTTGTAGGATAATGTAAGCAATTTATAAAAGAAAAGTGGGAGATTTGTAATACCTGCTTTTAAGATTTACTATAAAGCTATAGTAACTAAGTCTATATGATTAGAAGATGATAAATCCTGTACATATATTAGTAGAATAAAATAGACCAACACATCTAAATTCAATTGATTTTCAATAGTACTGCAAAGGCAATTCAATGGAGAAAGAATATTCTTTTCATCAAATGAGCAAGAAAAACTGGATATCTATTTGGGAAAAATTGATTTACCAACTCCAAGAGTTAACTTAAAATGGACCATAAGTCTAACAGTAAAACCTAAAACTATAAAATCTTTAAAAGAAAATCTTTGTGACCTTGGGTTAGGCAAAGATTATTCAGATATCACACCCAAAGCGTGAGCCATAAAAGAAAATAAAAAATAAGTTGGACAACATCATAATTTGAAAAATCACTTTATGGACATTATTGAGGAAATGAGAGACAAACACAGACTGAGCACATGTCTGCAATAACACCATATCTTTTAATGGACTTGTGTGAAGAATATATATATATGTATATGCGTGTATGTATATGGATATGAGTGTGTGTGTATATACATATGTCAATGTATATGATACTGTGAGATGATTCACATTATACAATGTGCACATGAAGACTTAAACTGTAATAAGACATCAGGACAACTCCCAAACTGATAATGAACCACCACAATAACTACCATCTAACCTTACTTGTTTTCAGCCACTTCCTAATTTCTTTCTACTCAGAATAGATCTTCATAGCAAAAAAAGCTTGTCAAAAATGCAGCATGTCAGGCCCCACCCTAGAACAAATGAATCAGAATCTGCGCCTGAAAAATCCACCAGATGATTCCAATATACATTAATGGGTGGGAAATCCTGAAGTCCTTTTCTGACCTGGAATCTTCCTTGGCTGCTCAGAGAGCATCTTGGGACGCCTAGTCTGTTTTACAAGGTATAAAGAACCCTAAAATCGTCACTCTCCAACTAGCGAACTTCACCTGTGAATATTTTTAGTTCTGAGAAGAGTTTTAATGGCCTGCTCTGAATCTTTGCCAGCTTGTTGGTATTTTCAGGAATCTGTATCTTTCTCTCTTTTCCTTTCAAACCATGGCAAGAGCAAAAATCTATCAAAATCCTACCTGTCCTTTAGATGTCATTATAACCCCCATGACTGTGTTTTCTTCCAATCAGAAGGGAATCACATTTTTACCTGCCCTGTCTGCCTAAAAATAATCTCTTAGCCTTTTGAAACTGTAGTTTTCAAGTTTATAATTTTCAATGAATAATTATTGCTTATCCTTAAATAGTTTATTTAGTAGACCAGCAAGTTTTACATGCAAATTTTTGGAACTACTATCATTGTTAAAGCAACTATGCTCTGGTCCCTGAAAATACAATTTAGAAACCATTTCGATGTACCATGAACATGCTTTAAAATAAAATTTCAGAGTTGTGTATTCAGTGTATAGTAGTTTGATCATCATTTAGCAAAACTTTAAATAAAGAAATAATACATCCTAAATTAAATATTGTAAAAGTATGTTTATGGTCAATGAGCTATCTGTATGCCATATAACTAACAAATGAGAAAGTAAAGCATAAAGAAATTCTTGATCTTTTTTCTCAGAGCCACGTGAAGTTAAAAACATAAAGAGTTGAAGAAACAACCAAATAAGAAATAAAACACAATTAACTTCTGTTGACATGAGCTATAGAAATAAATGAAACTGTCACTGATTATTCTCCATGTATGAAAACACAATATTATATATCACATGAACAGAAAACACATGTAATGTAAGAGCTCACTTTGGATTGTTAAGTTGTTTAATAATCAAAACTCTTTTATCCACACCAGATGAGAAATGACCTAGGGTTTACATGTGAATTGCTGATGCATTAAGCTCAGACAATCTTTTCATTTTAGAACGTCATATCCCTCTTGCCCATTTTTCTATTTGTTGATATTTATTGAAAGTTAAAATATCAACTTGCTTTACAAAATTACTTCCATTCATTGACAGTATACCTATTTCTTTTAAAACATTTCAAGTAACTTAGTTGCAAAATGTTCCTTCATAGATAGATAGAATTTTATATGCTTTCCTAGAGATTCTTATATCCAAAGAAAAAACTGGTTAATTTAACTAAAGTAATCACCCATGACTTTTTTTAAAATCCTATGTTAGCTTAATATTTGACATGGCTCAAATATACATAACAAGCTCTTATGCTGAAGCATATATTTAAGATGAATATATTTCTCATTTGAAATGGCAATATGATATAAAGTTTGTTGAAGTAATGAAACCAAGTTTCTAAATGAAAAACAATTAAGAAGTAGTGAGAAATGCTTCACAAATAGAAAGGTAATAAAGATACATCGATGGCTCACTCCTGGTCTAGAAATATCATATCCTGACCTTTACTTGATTCTCAGAAGTTCTCTCAAAACAGATTTTGCATTGATACGATTCATTTCTCTTTTTAACCCATTGGTGCCATTCCAGCATTTGTACCTACTCCCAGTCTTGCTTGTCTTTCTTTTTAGATGTCTGCAACACTTGTAAATAAGCAAAGCTTGGAAAACAAGAAAAAAGAGATCAAATTGGTTCAGCAACAAGCTCCTGCTTTCCTTTCTCTGTTGCTTATAGAGGATTTAGCTGTTTTTGTCATTTCCCCCCTGTGCTATAGACCATGAAAACAAAACCTTTAGAGTTCAAATGTATAAACTTGGCTGGAGAAACAAATGAAGAGTTGACTAGTCTCAGCAATGCCATGTTAATTGGTATCTCAGAGGTTAGTTTCCATCAAAAGTGCTGTTGGAACTGATTTTTTTTCTAGAAAAAAAAGTTATCAGGACATTAATTTTAAAAAGGAGTGAAAAGGAGAAAGGATGCTAAGTGGTCTGATTTGAAAGTTCAAATCTTTTCAGTATTGGTTCACAGCTAGATGGTTTCTTTTATATATTGGAAGAAAATTCCCCATGGGTCTTTCACATTTTTACACATCTTGCAAGCTGACAAGTTTTGTGCTGGACTATCTTTTCCAGGATATTTATAGAGAAAGTATAGCAAGGAGAGATTGAGAACTACCTTTGTCCAGAGCAGAAGAGAGGTTTGTTTATTGTCTAGTTCAATGAAGAGAACGTCTTCCTTTGGGGCAAAGGTTAAGCGGGTTTGCTTGTGGCTCACTATAAAAGTGTGTTTCCTAAAGTTGAGATTCTTCAGCTGAGACACAAACTTATTGCCTGCATAGCATTCCTCTGTGTCTACCTGTGCTGTCTGTAGGACCTGGAAAATCAGTGGGAACATGAATCTTGTGCTGCCTGATGTGATTAGACTAGTAAACCTTTTTGTTTTAGCAGAAGAGATCTGAAGTGGTTTATTTTGATAAAAGTAACCAATTAGGAAAAGTGTCTGATTAGCGTCTGTCAGGCTGTTAATGAATTCTGCTCATTTATAGATAGGCCAAAAGGAAGGCAAAGAAGCTGCTGACCACCAGCCTGATCCCTGCTGTTACGCAGAGATATGGACCTACAAGTTGTATGTGACTGTCTTAGCCGTATTACAGGTACCATTTCGTAATAGTTGGCATCTTTTCCAACTGGTCATACACCCATCCTGTCTCTCGCCTTCGCTACACAGTGCATTTTATTTTTCTTACTCTGAGCAGGACAGTCAGGGCTAGGTATACAAAATGTCAGGATGTCTTACAACATTTTTTATAAATAAACATTTTTAAAGTGTACTGAGAAACAAGGAGATATCAAAAAACTGGAAAAAATGCAACGAACAACAACATCAAGATTTATATTCAAGGGAAATTATTACAAAATTGAGGTTATAGGTAGTAGACTCAAAATGATTAAAAGCTTCTAAATTATACCAATATTAGAATGAATGGGCAGATCTATGGAAAAACGTAAGCATAAAAGAACTAAAATCATAAAAGAAAGATTTTTGTTTCTTCTTTGTTTCAAATTGATAAATTATTTCTGGCACTCTCTGAGTCAAAGAAGAAAATTATTTTAAACATAGAAGGAACGACTAAAGGATGCAAGCTACGTGCCAGGCAGACAAATGTTATTCACAGAATTCTTGGAGAAAGTAATTATTATCTCTTATTTGCAAATGAAGATTGGTTCCTCACAAAGATTTACTAATCTCAAAGAGCTAACAAGGGGCAGAACACAAGTTTAAACCTTGGTTTCTTTGATGCCAAAGCCTCATTGGTTTGACCAGTTCTAGTGCAAATATCCGCAAAATTCTGGGGATTTAAAGAACTGATAGGCTAAGCGCTTAGCACAGCATCAGATCAGTAACAAATAACTGAATGCTACTGTTGTTGATAATTTAAAAACTTAGAAAATTGCCAGCTATATTTAATTTAGATTTTGCTTTAGAACAAGAATTTGAAATCATGAATCAGTAAGTTTTGTTTTTAACGGCTTACTCCCAGTCAGACGCTGGAATGTTGTGTTCTCAGTATTCACAAGTGAACAAAATCCTTAGGGAGCTGACAGGTCAGGTTGAGACAAGCAAGTTGGAGATAGGCAATTCTAGGATATGTATTAAGAAGAATTTTGGTGAAGTTATTATAATTACTGTAGAATGACTAGAATGGAAAACATATTTCGCTGGCTTGGGGGATTTGAGTACCAAGACATTTTCCACAGTGGTTTTATCTTAGGTAGACACACCTACATAAGGAAAGTTGGCTGGTCATTAGGTATGGCAGCTGGTTCCGCAGAAATCTCGGCTTGTTGTCTCAGATTACCATCTCTAGGTTTTATCCAGACTCACTAACCAGGAGCAGTAACATTCAGAGAAACCAGCCACATCAGTGTGTGAGTTTAGAGTCCTGTTACCTGACACTACCTAAGTCACAATTAACTTCTGTAGCCGGTTGAGCTTCTTCCTTGTCGTAATCTCCAGTTATGAACTGTGATATTTTTCTGCCTGAGTTTGTCAATGCTCAAGAATGAAAGGATAAACTTTTATTCTTAAATTATTATCTGTATATCCAAAATGAAAAACTCAAAACACTATCTCTAAGGAATGTATTCCCTGTATAATCAACTTTGAAGTAAAGTAACTTATGACTTCAAAAACTTTCTGAATCCTTCAGGCCTAAGTAAACACACTGTAAGTAAGCTATTTATTATGCTCTGAAGGCACAACTCAAACTCCTTGGAGCTTTTCTGCCTGTAATACCTGCATTCAGTTTGGAGCCAACTCAAGGTAGAACAAATCCCCTAGAGACTGTTGAATTTAAAGAGAATGCTAATTATCTTGGGAAAGGAACATTTCTAAAGCCACATTTCATCCTCTCGGCTTCCTTACAATCTCTCCTAAAAGAAGGATTTGAAAATGAGCCCTGCCCTATCCTTTGTCCACTCTTTGAACTGCAACTACAGCCAGAATTTGCTAAGGGTAGAAATAGCAAGAAACAGAGAAGGATAAGCAGAGCGTTAAGTCCTTTATTGCCACCAAAGCCACTCTGGAAAACCCCACTCTTTATCACCGAAGTGTACAACTGTTAAGAAAAGGAAATAAACCACACAAATAGACTGAATCTGAGCCACTGTGGATACTCAACACTGGGCCCATCTTCCCACAAATAAACAAGTGCCCAATTCTGTTAACATAGCATGATCCTGCAGGAGGGACCAACATTTACTTTGCTTTTGAGAATACCTGAAACTTCTACCAACATAGAGATAACCAAGGAAGGTAGGCCCCCAAATGTTCAAGTTGTTAGCAGGAAATTATAACCTCAGAAGTGATTTTCTTATAAAGCTAGGATATCTACTAATGGAGGTTTGTAGAAGTAGCAAAATTAAATACCCACATAACGTTTCCTAAGCAACCAACAGCAAATTAAGAGACAAAAAAGCTATTTGATACATCTGATTTTTTTCTTCTTGAAAACCCACAATTGAGATGTGTTACATCTACTTATAGCAACAAAAGTCATAAACTCCCTGTCAATTGGCCTGACCGCTTGGAGCAAAGCTCTTGTGAGCCCCAGACAGGCTGAAGGAGACTGCATTTAAACAGACGAAATGACTTGTGCCCAAATCAGTGTGCACCTGTCACTGCCAATAATTTATAACCCTGAATATTTAGCTCTTCAAAACTGGTTGAGTGGATGAATATTTGTGATTACCTTTGGGGTTTATACCCCGGTATTCCTGAAAAGAAATGAGACAGTGAAAACTAAACCTGATTAATTCTGATGTGAGGGGCATTCTTTTGCAATGGAAATTAAATCTTGGAGCCTTGGGAACTGCTAGTTTCTTTGTTCTTGAATAAAATTGGTGGTTGTGGAGGCTTTTGAGAGAAGTACAGTCTTCAACTTTTACAGGAAAAAGGTTAAACGTTTTGTTTCTTTTTTCCTAAACAGTGATTCTTTTAATAATCTTAGACTTTTCACAGGAATTTTCTTGAAAAGCTTTCATTTCCGTGATAAGTATGGAAATGTGCTCTTTTAAAAAGTAAAATGTTCTCTGCATGCTTATCTATACAAGAGAAACACACCCTTTCAGGGAAGAACAAGGTGAGCTCTCTTTGCATAAAAGAAGGGAACTAGCACTATAGAGAAAACATTATGTGTCTCAGGCACATATATTAATATTGACCTGATAACCTCCATAACTCAGTACAGATAACATAAATATTGATGTAGTAAAGTGTATACTGGCCTGGCAATTTCAAGTGACCAGACTATTGGAAACTGTCTGTCTGTTATTATTTTCTTTTTTGTGAATGTCTTCCCACTTATTTTTTTTTTGAGACAGAGTCTCACTTTGTCACCCTGGATAGAGTGCTGTAGCATCATAGCTCACAGCAACTTCAAACTCTTGGGCTCAAAGTGATTCTCTTACCTCAATCTCCCTGTTAGCTGGGACCATAGACTCCAGCCACAGCACCTGGCTATTGTTTAGAGTCAGGCTGGTCTAGAACTCCTGAGCTCAGGCAATCCACCCACCTCGGCTCCCCAGAGTGCTACGATTACAGACATGAGCCACCGCACCCGGCCCGTCTTCTCACTTTTTATTATGAGTGGGATCTATTTATAATTGATCATTGATAGTATATTAGAGTTGTATTAATGTTTGTATGTTTCAGATCAACATGAAGGTACATACTGTTAGTGTGAACAATTCAAGTATGATAGTTAAATTACTTTTTCTTCTATTTTGGAGATTAAATAAATATTTAATAAACATGGCTACACAGACCAATAGGCTAACGCATTTACTTGTGGTCCAATGTTGAAGACCAAGAGAATGGACATGCTTAGCAACTTATTCTCAAGTTGAACAGTATGTGCCCCCAGTTGGATAAATTAAATAAACGCTTATTTAGCAATTCCATTGTTTGCATTTATTAGATAACATCCTAGTGGTCGTTGAGTCCTTAACCCAGGAAGTATGCCGTATATACCCCTACATTGCTATTATTTTCTTAATACTGTCACTAGTTGTGATTATATTCTAGTAGTATTTGGGCACGTGGTGCCTCAGACCCCCAAAAATGAACAAATTATATGAGTCACTTCTAATCCTTATGGTAACCTGAGATATATTATTGTTCTCACATGTCAGATGGGATCCAGAGTTTAATCAGGAGTTTGATACCTTTTCCAAAAGTTCAGCTTGAAGAATCAAGCTTCACAGACAGAAGACAAAGCCAGGAAGGAGTGGAGTTGGAAGAAGGGCGGCAAGGCGGTCTCCAAGATGGTGTAGCAGTTATACAGCTGTAAATCTTAACTATGCAAGGAATGGGATTCTATTTTTCTAAAACCAAGCCAAAATTTTATTAAAAGTATGAAGAAATAGTATATTCTTCTGGTGCCAAATTTCTGGCAGAGTTTCATCTAAGAGTTGAGAAATAAGCTTCTGTAGTGAGAAGGATTAACTGGGAGGGCAATTGCCTGGGCACTGGTGGATGATTTCTCCAACTGGCATTTGCTAAGCATGTCCATTCTCTTTGGTCTTTCACCACTGGACCACAAGGTAAATGCTTTAGCCTACTGGTCTGTGGAACCATGTTTATTTTCTCTTGGGTGAACATAAAACATGCTTTATCTCCTTTTCTCATGTAATAAGAGATTCTGTGAGTCTATTTTAGGTCTGCCTCCATTTCTCCCTACACAGACATTTCTTCCAAACTCCTCCATGAGAATCATCCTAGACTCTCAACTGATCCCGGAGTTATGTCAACAAGGCATGTGTTAGGGAAAACCAGCAGCTTAATGGGTGTGTAGCTGGCCTGATCTCATCCTCTGTGAACCTGATACAGGAGTATATTAAGGAAGATAAATGCAAGACACCATATGTGATAGGATGATTTCCCCTACACACCTCCGTTCAAGAAATTCCCCGCTTTGACTAAAGAATTTTACCCAGAATTTGGTGCAGAGTTGGATGAGAGTAAGAATGCATGTATATGTAAGTCACACTGACTTACCCAGAAAACGATGAAAGCATATAAATAGGATTTGAGGGTGGAACAAGTGCCAGCATGGAGGTCAAAGTCAAGACCAAATACTACACCAACTACCTTCTTCAGTGGTTCTCAATCTTCTTAATGCTTCAATGTATTTTCATTGTTACAAAGGGTTCCTGAACCACAGGTTGAGAACCACTATTTCTAGCTGGTCTGCATATACAAAGTTTCTAAACCTCTTGATACTTTAGTGGACTCATTTGAAAAGGGGTATCATAATACCTTCTTTAGAAGAGTTCCCAAAGGATTAAATATTAACTAAACCTAAAGCTTTCATAGAGCTTTCACATATCAGATGCTGTTTGAATGGCTTTATGCACAATACTCATTTAATCCTCATCCCAACCACACTAATAGATGTTGTTGTTATTCTCACTTAATGGTAATCATGGTGTGGAGATATGAAGGAAATTGTTCAAGATCACATGACTAGTAAGCAGCAGATGGAATTTTTGCCAAGGAGTCTTGTGCTAGAGTCCACATTTCTAATCATTCTCCTATTTTACTTCTCCACCAAGACTCCACCACTAACTAGCCATATAACTAATTGTCAAAATCAGAATTCTTTTGACTAAAAGTGGTACTAAAATAATACTAAGACAAGATCCATAAATGGATTCTACCAGGGAAATCAGAACATAAGAGCACATTAATAATAATGTGCCCTTCAATACTTCACAGAGGCTCGAATATCCAAAACAGAAGAAAAAGTAATCTAACATGCCCACAGAACATAATTAATAATTGTATTTCCTTTCTTAAGCCTTAAGATGGTAAAGTTTTTATCGAGAGTAATAAAAACAAAATTAAGCCACATCTTTGTACGTACTGTGGCCAAGTACTATATCAAATTTCTCTTCTGCTGCCAACCTGCAGTCACCCTCTCCCTTCTGTTTTCCCTCCCCACTAACCCACAGATGGTCTTTCTCAAAAGCTTTGCAAATTGCACCACTATTCTACCCATAGATAAATTAATTTAGGTCTTCACTGAAAGCAATTGAGCAGGCTTGACTCTGAAAGTCCTTCCCAGTGAAGACTCTCCTTTATTTGCCACTCTGACGAATTACTTATCATCCAACTAGGACACTCCACCTTCTCAGTAATCAGAGTTTTGCAGCAGGTGGAACCAGTAAAGCTACACAGTGAGAGGCTGAATGGAGCTTTTTGGTTCTTGCTGTGGGTATTGCTGCTTTCCAAGCACAGCTCACATTTATTTAAGCTACCCTGTAACACTGATGGCTCACAATCTGGCATTCAAAATAAATCAACATCAATCAATGCATATGTATCGAACACCTGTTTTAAGTGTACAGTGAATCTGACCTTCATTTTTACACAGCACATTACTCCCCATTGTGCTGGTGAAGGATTTACTTTTCCCTCCCAGGCTCACTACTCTGTCCTTGCCCTCGCTGACCCTCAGGTGGGTTGTTTTGACTTCTTGCCCAGATCAACAGGGGCATTGCATATTTTTATCCAGGCTATCTGAGTGTTGGCCATTCTCCCACATCTTTGTGCCTACACAAAATGTAATGAAAATTTTGCTTACTGATTCACCACTTTGCCCAGTAGACATTCACAATCCTGAGACCAAGAATGGAGGGCCTGGCCCACTATTCATAAAACAATATTAGTTAACTGTCGCTGAAAAACAAATTACTTTAACCCAGTGGTTCTCAACCTTCCTGATGCTGAGACCCTTTCATATAGTTCCTCGTGTTGTGGTGACCCCAACCATAAAATCATTTTTGTATACCATATTTGAATGGGGTGTAGGTGATCGTTTTAGGCAACCCCTGTGAAAGGGTCGTTCGACCCCCACAGGGGTCATGAACCACAGGTTGAGAACTGCTGCCTTAACCCATAGTAGCTTAAGATAATAAATAATTGTTATCTAACAAAATTTGTATGGGTCAGGAATCAGGGTGTAGTTTAGCGGGGTGTTTCTTGCTCAAGATGTCTGATGAAGCTGCAGCCAAAAAATCTTCCAGGGCTCTGGTCTTCGGGAACTTCAGTTCCTCATCATGTGGACTTCTTTACAGGACTGCCTGAGTGTAGGCCAGGACATGACATTTCACTCCCCCAAAGAAAAGTGGTCTAAGAGAGAAAACAAGAGGAAAGCCACAATGCCCCTGCTATGACCTGCCAACATGTTATCACTTCCACTGTATTCTACTCCATAGAAGCAGTTCACTAAGTCCAGCCCACATTCGAGGGGGAGGGAAACTAGGCTCCACTTTTAGGAATGAAGTAGGTCAAAGAATTTGTGACATATTTGACATATTTCAAAATTACCTCAGTAGGTATATCAGTCAGTGTTCTCCAGAGAAAAAGGACCAACTGTATATATTATTGAGGATTTGGAAAGAGATTCATTACAAGGAAATGGTTCATGTGATTATGGGCACTAGTAGATTCAAAATCTGCACAACTTGAGTCCCAGTTAGAGTGAGAAGACTAAGACTGCTGTAGAAAAATGAAGAATCGATGTCCCCACTCATAAGCCATCAACAGGACTGAGAATTATCTTACTCAGGGGAGGGCCAGCCTTTTATTCTTTCAGGCCTTCAACAGACTGAATGAGGTTTTTCCACATTATGGAAAGTATCTGCTTTATTTAAGTTCACTGATTTTGATATTAATCTCATCAAAGACACCCTTAAAGAATCACCCAATGCCTCAATGAACTTGAAAAATAAATTAAACCACCACAGTAGGCATAAAAAAGTTAATCAATAATGACATGTTTGTGCTGTTCCTCTAATATTTCATTAATTTTCTAGCCCGTTCTTTGAAAAACAGTAACTCTTATTCGAATAGAATATTACAATTTGTTTATAATATTATTCTTCAAAAGATTTGTTGTATTTAAATTTTGCAACATTCATGATGAGAAAACTAAGGTTCTGTGAGGTTATGTACGTAGTTAAAGATCTCACAACTAATTGAAAGAGCAAAGTCAAAACCAAAGGAAAAACTGCCTGAGACTAAATCCATGGACGTTCTCATCATGCAGCCTTCTAGGGAATTGTATACCTTCCCAATATTAGTGGAGACGGAGTCAGTGTTTTTGGACAATATTTAAAACCATCAAATTCCTTTTATAGATGAAACTTATGGAGAATGAAATGTATTCAGAAGACAAGAGGGAATCTGCTGATGTGGAAGATGAGTGGGGCTGGGAAAAGGAGCTTTGACTCTTCTGCTTCCTTCCTTTTTATCTTGCCAGATCTTTGGGCCTCCTGAACAATCTGTGGGACCTGGTTTGAGATCCACCACTCTAGATTCCATTAGCCACCATCCTGAGAGTGAGGCTTTGTGGAAAGAACAGAAAGCCCATTTCTCATTCAGAAAGGTTCACTGGGATATCATTGTCATCTTACTTTCAGCCAGATGGTCACCTTGCTCTGGTGTTCAAAAAGGTCTCCTGGACCAACTCAAGTTTAGACTGGGAGGCAGAGTATTGCGATAGTGGTGTATCTTGGACTGCTTGCACTCACACCTTTCAATTTGTTCTAAGGTGCATCATTTCTGAAGTTAAATACACCTCAGTTTTCTGTGTCATAAAAAGAGAGTTATAGGAAAAAAAAAGAATACCAAAGCAAAAAGGTTTGGGGGGTAGGTACTTGGCAAAGTGAATGGGAACATGATTTAGAATGTCTGACTATGTTAGTTTTTATAATTAGAACATTTCGTGATTAGAAATGGTTGATTATAAAAATCCCAGCCTGTTAGCCAGACACCTTCAAAAGCATTAAAAAAAATAATTTGTAATCTTCAAAAAAAGCCTCACCTCCACAATAAAGTCAGATAAACTGACATTCCCATGTCCCAAGTGAGAAAAGGAAAGTGGCTCCTGAAAAGTCAGGCTCAAATCAATACACTCAGTTCCTGTTGTCTACTGTGGACATGGAGTCACACTCTACGCTACTGTTCCCTAACTTCTTCCTGCTTAGACTCACTAAATTATATTATGATCCTGCAAGCCTTCCAAAGTACCAATAGCACACCACTGCTGTCAGGATAAAAGGTCAATTCCTCCTGATCCTTCAAAATAGACCCTAGTTCTATGCCATTCCACATTTTAATTCAATTTAAATATTTGCAAATAGTTTGTGTGCTAATTGAAAGATATAAACCAAAAAAAAAGTTTATAAGCTCTACCCTGAATAAGACAAACTAATAGGTGCACAAAAACCTGATATACACTACTGCATGAAACATGCAATAATACGTATAGCAGGAGGGGGTGATGAAGTGAGAGACCTTCCAGTGGAGCCATCTTGTGCCAGAAGTTGTTATGAACAGAAACGTTAGCAGTGAGAAGCAGGGCAGTCAAGTGACCGGTGGGTGGAGGAGGGGTGACCTCCAGGCAGAGGAAACAGCCAGTGAGGTTTGTAGAGCGATTACCAGAGATTTCCCTCTCTAGCAGCATGTCTGGAGAGGGGGATCCTCAGCTTTGTGCTCATTGGCAATAATGAGGTGTCAGCATTAGCAGAGGCTCTGGCCGCTTCCCTGCACACTGGGCTCTGGGCTTCAGCCCAAGAGCAGCAGCAACTCCTAATTTTCTGTAAGGACCGACTTTGCTCTTTTGCTATTTTGACCCTTAAAATATATTTTTAACTAATTTTTTTGGGATATTCTCTCTGCTTGAAATGCCCAGAATAGCTTGTGTTATTCTTATTATATATTGACCAATACAAACTCCTAGCACAGTATTAGCCTAGAATAATGAAAGATTTTATAGATGAATAAATGAATAGATGTTTCTACTCTGAAATGAAGGCCTATTGTTCACAAAGAAGTCAGACATGTACAGTGACATTGTAGGGTTGAAGAACAGCTTCATTGAGAAATGGAGAATTTTCTAATGATCTCCAACAAAAAAGGGAAAGACCAGAGCTTTATTGAAAGACTATTAAGCTACACAGAAGATTTGTTAATCCTCCATCATCATTCCCCAAAAAATAAGAGGGAAAAAAATTAGTAAGTTAGAATCCAGATGAGTTACAAAATACGCTCGATTTTCTGTTGAAAAATAAAGGTGCCAATTCAATAATTTTATACTTTTGTTTATAAACATCTTTAATCCACATGTTTACTTTAGTTGTGTTTTCATACAGCCTTTGGAGGTCAAACCAGAGTTATCTGCAAACAGTTTTCATTTTCAATGAAGCCACAAAGTTTAAAATGTACAGAAAATCATGTATTGACTGTATACAGCATTTCAGGCTATTAGGGCTAAAGCAAATAGACTATCCTTTCTCTAAGAGACAATTTTGTCAGTAAGCTCTAGCAACAAAGATCAGACAGGGGAATTAGAGGGACAGTTGGATTTCTTAGTGAGATCAATGAATATGACAGGTTAATGGACAGCACACAGCTGGGGGCAGCTTCAGAAGAAGTGATGACAAAGGACAAAAAGAGAAGACAAGATGAGCATTTTTAGATCTGTGTGGAAAATCAGAAAGCCCTGGGGAGGCCAAGAGTGAGTGGTCATCTTCCCTAAAATAAGAGGGGCAATCAAAACATCTCACACATTCAGAAGGCCCCCTAGGAACCCAGACACCTCTTCCTCAAAACTACAGAGATTTCTCTGAAAAGCACTCTGTACAGTGAAAACATCAGCCCTGGTTTCCAGATTAGTTTCCCAAAATGACACGCTCCCCAGGGAAGGTAGGAAGTAGCTCACACCTAGTGAAGGTCAGAGGCAAAGAGACTTTTTTTTTCTTGTGCCCTTCCCCACTCACAGGACATGGTGTAGCTGAGCAGATAAAAGAAAAAATGGCCATGGAAATTAAATACATATGTGTCATAACATTCTCTACTATTTATTAACAAGATAAGTAATTCAGCCTTTATGAATCTGTTTTCTTAGCTATAAAATGAGAAAAATCATATCCACATCTATTGATCCTTAAAGGTTTTAAGGGAGCTAATGAGATGATGATGATGATGATAAAATGATAAAAGCAAACGTGTAAAATTTACTATCAGACATTGACTGCTTTACACACACCACGTTACCTGGCATGCATAATGTTCACAAAGCACCTGTATAGTAACTGCCACATTGAGAGTGACTAATAAATGGCAGCTGTCTTGCTGGTGCCAGCTGGTGGTGGCAGTAGTGGTGATATTATCATTCTTTCTTCTTGAGATCTGACCATGAGGTCACTTTGTATTACACTGAACATGTCTTCTCAGGTTCATGCCAAGTCATCAATAGACATTCTCATCTGAGAATAGTGTGTTCTAAACAGAGTTTAGACCACCTGTCAGAGAACAAAGCAGGTTTATTTATAATATGAACTCACCACCATGCACTCACCTTAGCACTGTACAAACAACTTGGCAAGGTTTATTAACTTTGGGATGCCAGTGTCTCCCAGCTATGTTTGAGACAACATAGGATGGTGTCTTGCTGACAGGTGTTCATTATGAATGTTGTGTGATTTTCACGTGCCATTTGCAAGAATGTTGGAGCTTGAAGTATAGCAATGAACAAACATTAAATTTGTTGTTAAACTTGGCAAGGGTGGAAGTGAAATTAGGGACAGATTAGTCTAAGTTTATGGGGATAATTCCATGAAGAAAGTGGCAAGGTACAAATGGATTAAACGTCTTTTAGAGGGGAGACAAAGTATCACTGCTGAACAGAGGTCAGGGCAGCCAGAAACAAGCAGAACTAACAAAAATATTGCAAAATTTGTCGAATTGTTTGTCAAAATCATTAGCTGACTGTGAGAAGCATTGCAGTCCAAGTAAACATTAATAAACAGTTAGGAAAATATTAACTAAAAATCTTGGCATTGTAGTCGACCACGGAGCTTAACTGTTTCAGAGACACAGAGGAAGTTTGCACACAGAATGATTGATTAAAAGGAAGGCTGAGGCTTGCTCAGGCACTCAGTGACCGAGGCTCGCTCGGGCACTCAGCGACAACCTGTTTATTAAGTGTTTTATACACACTGATCAAATGAAAGTATAGAAATAGAAAAAGAAACAAATAATGTTGAAACAGCAGAAGCTACCATGAAAATTCTTTGTTCAGCACAGAAGCTGCAGGATACATATATAGTTAATCTAAACAAAACATACTTTAGCAACATCAGGCTGTAAGTCTAACCACAAAAATGTCTGGCTAACTGTTAGTTCCCTAAAACTTAAAGCTTGGCCAAAAATAAAAAAGAGAAAATGACAGAGCACCTCTTTCCACAACCTCTGCAAGTGCCCAACCCCCAGCTTCAGCCCTGCGAAGCCCTCCGGGTAACTTCCTCTTTGACCGTCCTAACTGAATGTTCTTGCTAGGACATGTCCACAGAGAAAGAAGTTTTTCCATCTTAGGGCAACGTTCCTCGGGGAGCTCAAGGCCATGTCACTTTGCTTTGGTTGGGGGGTCGGTACACCTCCATGGCACAAGAAAGGTGTGTGCAAAAATGGTCCCAAAGGAGTTCGCCAATGAACAAAAGCAAAGGATGTTTGTAGTTTGCCAAGACCTTTTGGAGAGGCAAGACAATGTTTTGGACCATGTTATCACTGTGATGATGAAGATGGGTGCACCAATATGATACTGAAACGAAGCATCAAAGTACCCTATGGAAGTCAGTCAATTCCATTTTGATATCAGTGGAATTGTTCATTATGAATTTGTACCAAGTAGACAGTTAACCAAGTTCCCTATTTGCAATTTCTGAAAAATCTGCATGAAAAAGTTAGACAAAAATGACATTAACTTTTCACCAACTCATGTCTCTTGAGTTGTAACAATGTGCCAGTTCACAAAGCACTGTCTATGAAGGAGTTTTTAAATAGTAAACAAATATGTCTTGGAATACCCTCCCTACTCACCCGCTCTGGTCCCCAATGACTTTTCTCTTTACCTGAAGGTAAAGGGAACATTGAACGAAAGGCATTTCGATGACATTCAGTGCGTCAAGGGTAATATGGCAACAGCTCTGATGGCCATTTAGGAGAAAGAGTTCCAAAATTGCTTTGAAGGGTAGACTAGGCACTGGCATCAGGGCATGGCTTCCAAAGAGAAGGGGAGAACTTCAAAGCTGACCACAGTGATATTCAGCAATAAGATAGGCAGCACTTTTTCTAGGACAAGTTCGAAACTTAATTGTCAGACCTCATATCTTTGAAGTACTTATTTTCATCCATGTAACTGAAAAATAAGAAAGGGTATCACTAGAAGAGTAATTGGGGGCATGATGAAAATTGAACTATGGGGTGAACATTTTTTTTTAATTGCAGTTTTTAGCTGGAGCTGGGTTTGAACCCACCACCTTGGGTATATGGGGCTGGTGCCCTATTCCTTGAGCCATAGGTGCTGCCCTGGGGTAAAAATTCTTTAAAAATATTAGTTCAAGTTTTTCTTGAACACTTACTGAGGAAGGGCACACTAAAATATTAAGTGTATAAAGAGATGCTAACTGAGGGAAAAGAACAGCTATAAATAAGATGATGCAAATATATTTAAGGAAGATATTTTAAATGATAATTGCATGGTAATTGTGGGTGCTGAATGAAGAGACAGAGGATCACACTATGTATAGAAGTATTAAAAATCCGTGGAACATAAAAACAAAAACAGAAAAATATCTGTATCTAGAGAATGTGCACTATGGTCATTTTATAAATACATTTTTAAAATCATATATAAAGATGTTTACAAAAATAATTGGAACAGTGGAAAGGGCATTGGCATTGGAATCATGTTCATAACTTGACAAGTTACCACACGTCTTAAATTTTTAACACTTACCTCACAGAACTGAATCTGTTAAATGAACTAATGTATATGAAACATATTCTGCTAGTCTCTGTAGTCACTCAATAGAAGTTAGCTCATTCTGAAACTTAAAATATATAACTTCTCAACATTAATAACTGGGTAAACATGTTCAATTCATTGAATCAAAAATAATAAGTCCTGGACCCTTCCTGGTACCAACCAAATAAGATCAACTTTGTAGCTCTCATGGGGGTGTAGAACAAAAAATGTTGGAATTTCATGTTATATGAATAATTACATTATAATTAGGTAGATAATAATAAAAATAGGAAGGATTTATAATAGGCTTTCTTCATTAATTCTTTATAGAGTACAGAGTATTTTTAAATGGGGATCTGTAATAGGTTCAATAGGAAGATGGACTGAAAGTAAAAATCAAAAAACTAAACCAAAGTACTTTGAGAATAATCCTTAGGAATGAAAGAACTGTCTTAGGAAACCAAGAAAAAAGAAAACTTTAGAAGAGGACATTGTATATAGGAAATAAAATATATCACTGTGTCATTTAGAGAAGCAAAATTCTGTAATATGCACAAACTATGGAAAACCAACTTCTGCACAAATATAATTACAAACAAGAACTAATAAAACTCACATGGTGTATTGCATTGATATTTTCATTAGATAATGACATTATGTCTTCATTCTTCAAAAGGAGTTTTAAATAATTGCTGAAATTCGATAGTCAGGGCTTTGGAAAGGGACAGAGCACATTGGCTGAAGAAGTGAAGTATAAAATGGTCTATTAGAAGACCTTGGCTCCATTCACTTTTGTCTACACTAGATATTTCAAAGGGAGTGCCCAGGTGAAAGCACAAAGGCTGTCTGCAGAGTGTCAGCAACAAAGTAACAGAGGAGCTTTCCTAAGATTTCTCTTGCCAGTTATTAAGAAGCAGTTTGCTGTACAACAGAAGAACCTACTGTTTCCTTCTCTCTGCTCACAGCTCCCTTGATTAGCAGTGCTGCAAGGCTATAGGATATCATCTCAAGTGAAACAGGTATGCTTCAAGCCCAAATCTTATCAAGTCATTTTTTCTGAGTTGTCTGATTTGAAATTGCCCAGAGTGATACAGGTGTCCACATCCCCTAACCGACATGATAAGAAAAAAAGTTGCATTGCACCAAAAGATGTCTTGTCTTGTTGGTTTTTTAGCAACAAAGTGTTTCATTTTTCTAATCTGTTTGCAAGAAATACTTTTAAATAGTAAGTGCTTTCTCTAGCTCCTTTCCATGTAGCAATAACTTTATATTAAACACAATTTTATATTGTTTGCATTTTGAGTAAAGAGAAGCTAGAAGGATTGAATCCACCTTTAGCTATTTATACCTCATAAGTCTAGCTGTAGAGTAGAAATTCCTCTACAATTCCCTTCACTTATTTCCACATGAGACATCTATTAAACAGATTAAGCAGTTACTATGTGCTCAGAATGCCAAGCACTAAATGACTGAAGTGATTAAAATCCACCCCATTTTCCAAATCTCTATTAACAAAAAATGAAAACATGTAGAAGCTGTAAGAAAATAATTAAATTATAAATATGTTTTTTTGTTCATAAATCAAATAACCAGCACATTTATTGATTATATAATATATGAGGCAACATGGTATATTTATAAGAAGGCAACCTAACGCAATTTACCTCTCTCTCGCAACCCTCTATGTACCAATTTTCTCTCTTAAACACACACACACACACACACACACGGAATGTGAGATTAAAAAGACATATTTAATAGAGGTTTTGCCAATTTACTAGCTGCAAACTTGAACAATTTATTTAGTCTCGCTCAGATTTAATTATCTCATTTATAAATCGGCTATAACAATATCATAAGATATTGCATATAAATTTATCAAGGTAATATGTATAAATGAGACACTGTACCAGTCTGTAACAATGATTCCCTTCCTTACGTTCACTGTTCTTTCCTGAGAGGAGGATTAGGCTAGCGTGTGTGACCACTAAAGAGAACCACAAAGTACAAAATGTTGTAGTTTTACCCTCAAGTAGTATCTATTTTAAGGGCATTAAAGGTACTCATTCATGAAAAATTAATTCATAATATTTTAGAATATAGAGGTTTATAGTGAGATGCCCATACAATTTAAAGGAAGATTTTTATATCTGAAACTAAACTAGTTAAAATTGTGCCCCTCATAAATGGAATGTCCCATCTGTTGAGAAGGCCAATACTAACGAATATCCACAAAGGCAAACCCAGGGAGGCTCAGGAAAATCCAAATCCAATCAAGCCCACAGGGCATAATCTGCGGTTGTAGTGAGGAAGATGTCCAGTGACCTCCAAGTAGCAGACATCAGGGTTTGGTCATTCATCTCAACAGGTCTGACAATCAACCTTAACGTCCTTTGCTCTGATACAAGCTCACAGTCTTTTGATCATAACTTGATTTATATAGACTTAAATCCTAGGAAACAGATTTAACAACACACAGACACAGCACGGAAGTTTTCGTTCTATTTTCAACTTTTTACTGTAAATTAATAAATACACCAAGTTTGATTAACCATAATAATTTTTCTTCAGCCCAGTAATCTCTGGGCATACAAATAAAACCGAATGAGGTGATGAACAGCCAAACCATGACCAATCCCAGTACAAGTAAGGTGGCATCCTTCTTCCAGTCTTAACAAATACTAGGCAGTGTTGGTAAGGTTCTAAATTAGTGCTACAAAATTAAAATCCAGAAAAGAACAGAAGAGAATGAAACACTTTCATGTTTTTGAACACTAAAAAAGAAAAGTAGCACATAAACCTTTAAATACTATAGCAGTGGTTTTCTGCTATGGTTAGACAGTGACCTGCCTTTTGGTGTATTTGGGTATTGGTATATCTTTGGTATATACATGTATATGCATGTGTGTATCACACACATATATACACACTTACATACATATGCCTCCAGGAATACACACACACATATATTCCAATAACCATATGCTACTGGACCCATAGGTCCAAACCTACATGGGTGGGACCCGGTATTAGAGAGGCCTAGGTTTCCATACATTTTTAATTCTCCAGGTGACTGTAGTGTGTAGGTAAGTTTATGAATCCATAACATGTAGGTAACTAAAACATACGAGTTAATAAAGCAGGCCTAGCAGGAATGATAGGTAACTGGAGACCATAAACCCACCTTAAAGAAATAATCCTTCCTTGCCCTATCACTGTTTCCATGTGGAATCATTGGTTCACTAGTGGATCATTGGCATGTTTGAAAAAATTCAAAAATCTGGAATTTTTGACAAATTTCCCAATTTTTAACTATTGACAACAAAATTAAAATTTTAAATATCATTCTAAAACTCTCCCAAAACATATTTTCAGGCCACAGTCTTGCGCACTCTGAGTAGAAAACACGGAAGGCTATGTGACATTCAAAGCCAACACGAGGTTTAAATAAAGCAAGTCCTTTAAACAATAAGGAAAAAATTAGCACTTACATTGACTCTGTGGTTTGACATCCTGCAGACAAAATTACCAGCCAGTGTAATATTTTGCTATCTTGATTTTTGTCAAAAATATAAATGTCTTGAAGCTAGAAACTAGGTTTAGTTTCTTTAGTTTCTTTATGTTCTTTCGTTTCACTTCTAGCCTTGAACATTCTTGAGTATTTATAAATCCTGAGCATGTTAAGTACAGACTAAGCCAGTCTCCATTTTTATGTTTATACAGAAATAAAATATGTAATAAATTGAGCAATTATACAAAGAATATAACTAGTGCTCCAGACCAATCTATTAATTGTGACATTTAAACTTTCTCTCTCCCTCTCTCTATCCCTCACCTCCTGCTTTCTCAAAAATTGAGATCCACCAGCTCTCTGTGCAGAAACAACCTATAGAGAAACTTAAGGGAGGCACTTTTCTGAAGACTAACATGAACAATCATAGAAAGGCTAGAATATCGACCAGGAAAAGCTTTAATTGCAATGATATTGACTGGAATAATGGTAATTTAATTATAGAAAGCAGTCAAAGTTCTGTCATCATGCTCATTATTTTCTGTTTCTGAGAGATTCTCTAGCTGGTCTTCATGAAGACAGAAGTTTTGTTGCTGTTGTTTTTCTTCTTATTTATTTATTTATTATTCTCCTGGAACTTCTCCTAAAAATTTACTCAAATATGATAAATCAGATTGAAGCCTGGAAACATCTTGAATTTAGTTACCAACTTATTATTTGATTTGAGATGCTCAAGGGAGTACGCTGCTTAGAAGAGAAACAATGCAAGCATTTTTGACTCTGGGGAAAAAGGGTTTGGAAAGGATGCAAAATGCCTTGGGAACCATTGATTGGAATTCTATAAAGTATGAGAACTCTACTGCACATGAGTAAGGAACTTAGCATTTAGGAAACAATAGGAAAGGCTAGAATTGAAATTCAACTGAGACAAGTGGTAATCATAGTACTGAATTCAGAATCAAAGAGTTTGACATGAAATAAAATAAAAAAAAAACACTCACTAAAGGAGCTTAGCAGTGTTCACACCATGCAGTTTCAGGCAAAACTCGTAACTGAGGGACCTTAAAAAATACCCTTGTCTATGATGCAGTTTACCTTAAAATGCCTTAAACATTGCCTACTTCAACTTTGCAATGAAGTAAATACTTTATCATGCTGTAGTATTCAAAAATGTAAATAGGTAGCATCTGAGTAAACATTTCTTTTTGGGAAATTAACTTACTCAAAAGAAATAAATGTAGAAAATTTGAATCTTTAAAAGGATTTGGCTATTCTAAGAAAATTTTTATAAACACAAGTCAACCCATCCTTATAAAAATTTCTAAACTTGTTTCATTTGATTATTTGTAATTGTTAGATGGAACTGGCATCATTTTGCTATACATATATGAATAAAAGGAAAGGTTTTAATGCAGACTTAATTCTATAGTTATACATGACAAAACATGAGAAAAAGCAAAAAACATTTTCATGTATGAGAATTTGCAGCCTTCATTCCCTCTTTATTCCTTGCTTCTGTTTAAATCTCATCTTATTCTGTTTTTATATTTTGTTTATATTCATTCTTTTATCCCTTTAACCATTTCAAGCATATGTATTTTATAATATCTCTCACATTTTCCCCCAAGTTCTCAGTAGGTTCCTTCTGCTTCTCCACAGTGGATCATTTCCTCCTATGGTTTGTAATTTTGTAATTTTTACTGGGCATTGTTTTAGCTCTGGGAGTCTGTGTAGCCTGGGTTGCCAAAGACTCTCTATGGACTGGTGATGTTTTTGCTTCCACGGAAAAACCCACAGGTTTTACCAGTATGGGACTAATTTTTAGAATTGATTTCTTGGCCTAAGGATTTTTCACACCATGCAAAAGCTTCAAATTTGGTCACATAATACAAACATGGTACAATTTATAGCTTTGATTACTTTTGGGAGATTCATCCCACCTCCAGAGCTTTAAGCAAAGTATACAAAGTTTCACTGAGCAGGCAGTACTTAGGAAGTCTTCTTTATGTATGGACCTCAGTTCCTGCTCCCCACTTCCTACAAGCCAAGGCTCCTGTCTCCAGTCCCTTATAGAGACATCAAAGCCATCAAAGCCTTATAAAGACGTCTCTTGGCCTGAGACCCTATGACTAGGAGTGTGCAGGAGTCCAGTTTGCTGTGGTATCAGTTTGGATATGCACTGCTCTGGATTTAACCTCTGAGGTTAAAGGTGTTTCAGTTTTCCATTTCTTTTTTTCAAGCTCCTTGTTAACATATTTAAAATTCTCTTATTATTCCATTTTTTTACTATGTTAAATAAGTTTTCCATGTTGCTAAAATCGGAAGTCTCCTCCTTTACTCTTTAATGATGAGGGAGGACAGATTTTTCACACAGAGACAAAAAAGATCTCAAGAAGGAAAACATTCCGCAAGATTTCTTTTTTCAAAGTTGTTACGAGTACTTAAAGCTCTCTAAAAATTTGAGAAAATGTAGGTATGAGAAAATGTTGTATAGAAAAGACTTATTTAGAAGTAACATCAGCCGTGTATCCAACATGATTTCTTTCTACTGGGAAGGTAAGTACATTGGTGCTAGAGAATATACCAAGCATGAACTGTTGAGATACTTAGTCTAATCCATGATTTACACGAAAATGGACAACTTCATCAGTTTTATCAGGTACCTGTTATAAACCTCATAACTCATCAGAGGCTAAATGAACTGAGGTAGTGAGGTAGCATCAGAGGGAGATGGGCAGCAAAGGACTAAAGTCGCCAATAGGGAGAAAATGGAAAATTGTAGCTGAATGTCCCTTTATTGACAAAATAGTCAATATAAAAATTTACAAAGAGGTAGCCAGATGTAGAAAATATTTTGTAAAATTTTATAATGACTATTTTGTCAATAAAGGTAGATTTAGCTATAATTTCCCATTTTCCTCATGTACAGTGAGTTTAGGGCTGACTTTGGGGACACCTTATAAGTTTTAGTTCTTACTCCTCTTCCTAAAATCTACATTTTAAGTACTGAGCAAGGCATGTACATCCATCTAGTTGCCTCTAACTATTTTAGAATAGTCTAAAGTCTACAATAGTCTAAATATCCATTACACTTTTGTTATCCATTCCCCCAATAATAGAATCTAAGACCTTAAAGCTATTGGCTAGTTTTTTTTAACTAATGTCCTTCTTTTTTTCCTAAAATTCAAACAACTTATGTAATCTGCAGCCAGATTTGATGGTTCAATAGACTATGTTTTTTTGCTTGTTGATGTTGTTTTGAGTAATTTATCAAATAGATGTCTTATGGGCTTTCAGTGTTTAATTTATGTTTTTGCTCAATATGTCATGTTTTAAATACATCTATATTACTATTGACTAAACATGGAAAAATGTCAGCAGTTACAGGAATTTGGGGTATGTACACATCACAGCTAAGGTGAGTGGGATACAGATTTTCTGTAAGATTAGAAATACATTTTGGAGCAAATTGATTTGTGGCAATTAGCACTACTTTGGTTCACAATAGAAAATAGTTTTATAATGTGTATAAATATAATTTGCCCATTAAATTGTAAAATATAAGTCAATTATTCTCTGAATGACTTTAGTTATAAGTAAATAATGAGAAAGTATTTATCTCAGTAAAAGGGAGAATAAAGTTTATAAATAATGAGAAAGTGCAATGTAAATATGGGAGCAAATGTTCAAAGTAAACACAACCAGTGATATAGTACCCTAAGACTAAATAAGTTTGATTCTATTAGTCTGTATATTTGTTCAAATCTGATCATATATACGTCCCAACATGCATAATGTACTTTTACTTGTAATTCTGAACTGGAACGTAGAGAAGGACTGATAGGCACACAAGAGATTGAGACGAATGCAGACTGTGGACAAGCAATAAGGCACGGCAAGCTAAGAATTATGTCATACATATTTAAGAGCTGCATTAAAATGCAGCAGGAACCCTAGATAGTGACTTTCAGGAAAGCTGAGCTCAAAATGGAAACCTTGTTTACTGATGTATGATTTTAGGTTAGTCATCCAAGCACTCAAGAATATCCCGTTCCTCTATTAAAAAGAGAAAGAGCATGTCCCACCCCAGGTAACATGTTTTGATCATAAAACCGAGTGATGGTAAAGCACTTAGAATAAAAACAAACATGAGTATTTTGATATTAATATAGAAAGATTCATAACTGAAGTTGATGTGCTGAACACCAAGAAGGAAATGTGAATATCATGGTAACTGGTGCTTCTGGCTTTTGAGAATTTTCTCTTTCATATAAATATCCTTTTATTGTAGTTGATGTGCTATATCTTGAGAATAATTTAGGATAGAAGAGTATTTAAAAGGCCAGATAAAATTATTGAAAAAGATTATTAGGCTAATACATACTGAGTCATCCATCAAGAAGTGTCATTGTGTATCCTTTGAATGCACAGTACTATAATACACTGTCAAAGGAGTGGGAATGATCCCACTGAAGCTTAAATAGGGACAAGTAATCCAAAGTTTCTTATATAATAAACATATCTCCATTATATCCACCATCCAGAACACACACACACAACATCAGGAAACAACAATCAAGTTCAAAGCTATCTTAAAATAGCTGAGGGGAAATAACAACAATAAAAGTGATGTGAGAAAAGGTAAAAGGCTTCAAAGACAAATCCAGGGTACATATGGAAAGAATGTCAAAAGAAAAACAAGAAGCAATGAACATTTATATAGCACAAGAAAAAAAAAACAGCAAAAGTGAGAATGGAGTTTGTAAATATAAAAGTATCTTTCCTAACAGAATTCAAAATGGAATACTCATTTTTAGATCTATCTTGGTAAACCTTTTGAATTATAGAGACTAAAAACATAAAAAGACAATTATAAAAGTAAGGAAAACTAAACCAATTTAACCACCAAAAATAAGGAAGAGGCCACGAAAAGAAGAATAAAAAGAGGGAAGAATGCGTAAGAATTTATCTTATCCTAGGAAGATAAAAGCAATTTTACCATTTATAAGTAAATAAACACAGATTCAGAAAAGATTTTTATTTAAAGGTAGAAATAAACAGAAGAAAAAAAAGAGTGCAAGCTCACTAGATAGAAAAAACATCACCATAAAAAAATGAAAAGAAAATAGCAAAGCATGACAGAATTAACAACAAAATATCTGAATTGCATAATTTTTGTTCCCCTCCAATACTGAAATCTCAAACATGTTGAAGGGCAGGCATAAATTGAGAAGAAAAGATGACAAATCAAGGATCGTCTATCAAGCCCTGTTAGAATGAAAGAAAGGCCTTCAAAGACAAATAGACTGGATAGGTAGATAGATAGATAGGTAATAGATATATAGATGATAGATAGGTAGATAGACAGATAGGCAAATATTAGCTTGTTCATATAAAGATTTATTTGGCATAAGAAAGAAAAATGACATCTTTTAAAAATGCATATATGTGATTATATTTAATTATTAATGCAAATTACATTTGTGTGTAGATGTATATACATTTGCCCTTAAAATCCTCAATCAAAAGATATTTTCCTGGAAAACAGTTAAGTTCTATGATTGTTCAAGAAATTAAGAATATGAATAGATCGATAACTATTGAAAGAGGTTTGGGAAGTATTTTAAGAAAAAAGCCTCAAAACATAAAAAGCTAAAATTACAAAAATTCTACAAGAAAACACAACAGACTGGCCATAACATCCTTGTGATAGGATGCAAAATAAACTGAATAAACAGAAAAAATTACAAGTTACTATTGTTTGAATTAAAAATTTAAAGACAGGGTGTGGTAGCTTACACATGTAATCCTAGCACTCTGGGAGCTTCTGGAGTGAGAATGGCTTGAGGTCAGGAGTTTGAGACCAGCCCAAGCAAGAGCAAGTCTCTATCTTTACTAAAAATAGAAAAATTATCCTGGCATTGTGGTGGGCACCTATAGTCCCAACAACTTGGGAAGCTGAGGCAAAAGGATTGCTTGAGCCCTGGAGTTTGAGGTTGCTATGAGCTAGACTGAGGCCATGGCACTCTAGCCTGGGCAACAGATTGAGACTCTGTCTCAAATAAACAAACAAACAAAAAATTAAGCTCATGAGAAGATACTGTTAAGCAATGAAAATATAAGTATCTGGAAAAAAACGTGTATCCATAATATATAAAGGACTTACTCAATGATGATTTAAATTAATACTCATAATGATCAAAATATTTGAAAATATACTTTACAAATGGAGATACATGAATGTCCACTTAATCTATCAACAATGATCAGTATCATAAGGTACTGGAGAAAGGTAAATGAAACTGCAAATGAGATTTTGTTTTGTATCACTAGAATAACAGAAAGACACCCAATACCAAGTGTTGATGATATATGGAACAAGGCTTTCTTACTCATGGATGGTGGAAATGTATACTCACTGTGGAAAATCATTTGACAGTTTCATTTACAACTTCACTTATGAACCAGTAAACATTCCTTTAGATATATCTCAAAGATATATCCTATCAAAATAAGAGTGTATTTTTGCAAAATGGCTCAACACAAATATATGCATTGCTTTATTCATACTTGAAAAAAGCAAGAAACAGATCAATATCCATTACCTCTTGAATGAATAAAGAAATGGTAACATAGGCTTAGTGCTCATAGCACAGTCGTTATGGTGTAAGCCACGTGCATTGAGGCCAGTGGGTTTGAACCCAGCCCAGACCAGCTAAACAACAATGACAACTGCAACAAAAACATACCCAGGCAGTGTGGTGAGTGCCTGTAGTTCCAGCTACTTTGAAGGCTGAGGCAAAAGAATCCCTGAAGCCCAAGAATTTAAGGGTGCTGTGAGCTGTACACCATGGCACTCTACCAAGGGCATAGTGAGACTCAGTCATTAAAAAAAAAAAAAAGAAAGAAAGAAAGAAAAGAAATGGTAACATAGTCATACAATAGAATAGTATACAAAAACAAAAAGGAATTATTATAAGCAATAGCCTGGAAGAATCTCAGACCATTATATTTAGTGAAAATATCCAGGCACAAAAGGCTGCATACTCATTAATTTCATTCATATGATGCTGAAGAACTGGCAATATTAATCTGTGATGATATAAATTAGTTTAATAGTTTTCTCTGGACTTACTACTGAAAAGTGGAATAAAGAAATCCTTTGGGGTGATAGGTATCTTCTATTCAAGTGTTAGTTCAAAAATTTATTTCTTCACCTCAACTCATCAAACATTGTACTTAAGATCCAAACATTATACTTAAGATCTAAACATTTTGCTGTCTATAAATTATACTTTAATGCAAATATTTAAGAAAAAGATCATGTATAAGAACATGAAAGAGTGAAACTGGCATAGAATATTAATTAAAAGATAATTTAGAGACATTTTGAGTTAAGAAAATTTAATCTACAATAATTGAAATGAGATTAACAATAGTTTTAGCCATCATTTATTAAGTATCTTATCTGTACCAAGTACTGGTTAATGCCCTTTTCTACATGATACCTTTTAAACCTAATAATGAAAATATCATTGTTGGTTGTGTACCTCAGGGCTTCCTTCTATTTTGTCTTTGTAAAAGTTCTCAGTCTTCTCCCACAGAACAGGTGCCTTAGGGCCTCCAGTCCTCACTTTTAGCTCCAATGTGTTGCCCACGTCTATCTGATTCTCCTTAACAATAAGTGATTCAGGAATGGTCAAATGACCAATTCTGACCAATGAGATGTAAAGAAAAATATAGTGAACTGTTTTTGGCAAATCATTTTTGCTGAAAAGCAAGCCTCATGAAATGATCATTTCTCTTCTTCTCCTCCTGACACTATCTTGACTAAATGTCATGTCTAGAATTGCTACAGCCATCATGCCATCTTGAGCCATGTAGGAGCACTCTTAAAGCTACCATGCAGCTATTTACAACCAGAAGCAGTCCAACTGACAGAACTAGAGATTACCCTTTACAAATGAAGAAATTGATGGCCAGAGCTTTGATAACTTGCCTGAAGTGACACAGTAAGTGGTAAAATCAGAATATGTCTCTGAATATACTCATTCTGAAATTAATGTTCCCTAACACCCTTTATTGCCACTAGTCAAGTTTATGTTAGGAATAACATTAAGCCTAATATTTGTAAAGTTTTATAAATTCTATTCTGCTGTTTATTCCAGGTGTGCAATCTTGCTGTTAATTATGTTTGGTCAGGGGAAAGGTTAAATTGATGCTGCTATTCTTGCCTTTTCCACACTGTTTATCTCTTATATTGTCTCTGCATGATTGGTAAGACTCAGGTTAAATGCTTCCTATGGCAAGTCATTTTTGACTTCTGCAAAATCTATTAAGCTTTGCCTCTTTTGTCCTCCTTGCTTCAAACACATTTGCTCAAACACATGTAAGCTTCTGTGCTAGTCCTGTCTTATAATGCCATGCCAGGTACATCACTGATGATTAATGATAAAGAAGAAGTCTTTGAATGAACTGCTAAATGAAGTGAGTGAATGAATGAATGATGGAGGCTGCATTGCCCTGGAAGTCAAGCCCTACTGAAATTCCAAAAGCATAAATTGACTTTGTTATGTCTTCATTCTCTGAGTCTCAGAGACGTGTTATTCTTCTCCTATTGCACTTACATTCTTTGTCCTATTAAATAAATTACATACACTTAGATTCCTCCTAATCCATAAGCTTCTTGAATTTGGTATCTTTGGCATCTCTGTTGATACCCTCACAGTTCTCATCACAGTACCTTTAACTTAATAAAAGGATATTAAATTATGTATAAGTTTAGAAGGATCAGTGCAGTGATGGGAGAAATTTGCCTTTCACTTAATAAGAGGATAGTAAATGTAGGTATAAGTTTAGAAGGATGGGGTCAATGATGGGAGAAATTTGGAAGCATTTTGAAAATGGCTTCTTTGAAATCTGATGAGATTTTTTGAGCTCTATTCATGAAAGAGCAGATACCCTATACTTGTTGATATGTTGTCTCCAGAAGAGTTTTGAAACTGTTATTGCATTTAGCATCCATGCTTCAGTATGTAATACTTGTTTGTAAACAGCCTTATTGTTTTACTCACTGTTTAAAAACTATAAGTACACCCTTCTCAAAAAGATTTTGAGTCTCAGCTCAGTGCCTGTAGCACAGTGGTTATGGAGCCAGCCACATACACCGAGGCTGGCAGTTTCGAACCCAGCCAAGGCCAGCTAAACAAAAGGGCATCAAAAAAATAGCGGGGTGGGGGAGGGGCAAGATGGCCAACTGGAAGCAGCTTCTGACAGAGGCTCCTGTCCAAAAGGAAGGATAGTGTCCAGAAACTGCCCAATTGAGCCAAAGACTGGGAGCCCAGCCAAGAGAGAGAAGTGATAACTGCAGGTCACCTCTGCTGAGGCAAGCTGCAACTCCAAGAAACCAAGCTTCAGGCAGAAAAATTGAACTAAAGTCTTCCACCACTCTTAACTTCCACTACACCCTTCTCCCCTTACCTGATGAACCAGAAAGCTGAACCCTGCTGAAACTGAGGGAGGAGGGTTTGAGCAGCACCCACCCTCCCTGTCTGCCAGAACAAGCGCCCCACGAGGTAAGAAACTCCAGAAACAGGCTGAGCCCTCATCTGCCCCCCCTGGCCAGGGACTCAGCCGGGACCACCGTGCAGCTCCAATCTGTGCTCTGCTGCCCGCCACAGACAAGGACTCTGTTGGGAACCTGCCAGAAACCTGCCCAGCTCCCACCTGCTGCCGCTCTGGCCAGGGACTCCTGCAACCACACCCCCGCACCCGCTGAGACTCCACCTGTCCAACCCTGCCTGGAACTCCAGGAGCTGAACCACCCACGTCCTCCCATATCACCTCTGGCTTCACACCGACCCCATCCATCTGGCCAGGGACTCCAGAGGCCATGACCTGTGCCCTCCCTCTGGAGCCCTCTTCTGGGCCAGAGACTGCTGGAGGCACGGGTTCACATCACCAAGGTCACCAGGTTCCGGGCACTCCCAGAACCGTGTGCACCATCCCATGCCCTGATGCTGGATCTGGGCGTGCCACACTCCAGAGCTTCTCCCACAGCCAGAACTACCTGGCTGTGGCAGTCCCAGAGGAGCTATGCAGGGTCACTCCCTACAAAGATCCAGCAAAAACAGAGTGATTCCACTGGGGTCTAATCTTAGAGAGACAACTCCCCAACTCTGAGAAGGGTCAGAGGCAATGGTGAAAAACAATCATGGGGTGGAATCAACAGAAAAATTCTTGGCAATATGAATAATCAGAGTAGATCAACTCCCCCAAGGAAAAACAAGGCAGATACAGCACAAGATCCCTTGCATAAGCAAACAGCTGAGATTTCAGAAATCAAATTCAGAATCTGGATATCAAATAAGATCAGAGGAATGGAGGAAAAGATGGAATTAGAATTTCAAGCAGTAATCCAAAAGATGTCTCAAGAATTCAACAAATTCAAAGACTAAATGATCAAAGATTTTGACACATTGAGACAAGAAGTTGCAGCCCTCAAAGATCTGACACTTTGAGACAAGAATTTGCAATCCTCAAAGATCTGAGAAATACAGTGGAATCCATCAGTAACAGAATGGAGCAAGCAGAAGAAAGGATTTTTGACATGGAAGACAAAGCTTTAGAACACTCCCAAAATACCAGAGGAAGAGAAATGGAGGGCAAAAACAGATCACTCTCTCAGAGAGCTCTGGGATAATTTGAAGAAAACCAATATTCGCCTCATAGGGATCCCCAAAAGTGATGAAGTGGCTTCACAAGGTACAGTCTCTTCTTCATGAGATTATGAAACAGAACATTCCAGACATGACAAGAGATTCTGAAATTCAGATAGCAGACAGTTTCAGAACTCCAGCACGACCCAACCTGAATAAGACATCCCCAGGCACATCATAATCAATTTTACGAAAGTTAATATGAAGGAGAAAATTCTGAAAGCAGCCAGACATAAGAAAACTATAACCTACAAAGGGAATGATTATTAGAAAAACTTCAGATCTCTGTGCTGAAAACTTTCAAGCTAGAAGAGGATGGTCATCAACTTTTAATCTCCTAAAACAAAGTAACTTTCAACCCAGGATCCTGTATCCAGCTAAACTGAGTTTCATTTACAATGGAGAAATTAAATACTTTAATGACATCCACATGTTGAAGAAATTTGCCATAACTAAATCAGCTCTCCAGGATAATCTCAGACCTATCTCCTTAATGTCCAGCATAATCCTCCACCACAAAAAGAAACTCACTCAGAATCTTTTGATCAAATTCCAACTTCTATAGTCGCCAAAGGATTAAAAATGTACACAGGACTTTCAAAAGACTGATCAATATTCTCAATTAATGTGAATGGTTTAAATTGTCCTCTAAAGAGGCACAGGTTGGCTGACTGGATACAAAAACTCAGGCCCGATATCTGCTGCATACAAGAATCTCAACTTTCAAAAGATAAATATAGACTCAAGGTGAAGGGATGGTCATCTATATTCCAGGCAAATGGAAAACAGAAAAAAGTAGGTGTTGCAATCCTATTCACAGATACAATAGGCTTTAAACCAACCAAAATAAGGAAGGATAAGGATGGACACTTCATATTTGTTAAAGGTAACACTCCATATGATGAGATTTCAACTATTAATATTTATGCACCCAACCAGAATGCACCTCAATTTAAGAGAAATTCTAACAGACATGAGCAACTTGATTTCCTTCAGCTCCATAGTAGTTAGAGATTTTAACACCCCCTTTAGCAGTGCTGGATAGATCCTCCAAAAAGAAGCTTAGCAAAGAAATTTTAGATTTAAACTTAACCATTCAATATCTGGATTTATCAGACATCTACAGAACATTTCATCCCAACAAAACTGAATACACATCATTCTCATCAGCCCACAAGACATACTCCAAAATTGATCACATCCTAGGTCACAAGTCTAACCTCAGCAATTTAAAAAAAAAAATAGAAATTATTCCTTGCATCTTCTCATACCATCATGGAATAAAAGTCGAACTCAATAACAACATGAATGTGCATACTCATACAAAAACATGGAAGCTAAATAACGTTATGTTGAAGGATAGCTGGGTCATAGACAAGATTAAGAAGGAAATTACCAAATTTTTGGAACAAAATGACAATGAAGACACAAATTATCAGAACCTCTGGGATAATGCAAAGGCAGTCCTAAGAGGTAAATTTATAGCACTGCAAGCCTTCCTCAAGAGAATGGAAAGAGAGGAAGTTGACAACTTAAAGGGATATCTTAAGCAACTGGAGAAGGAAGAACATTCCCACCCCAAACCAAGCAAAAGAAAAGAAATAACCAAAATTAGAGCAGAATTAAATGAAATTGAAAACAAAAGAATTATACAACAGATCAATAAATCTAAAAGTTGTTTTTTTGAAAAGGTCAATACAATAGATAAACCTTTGGCTACCCTAGCCAGGAAAAAAAGAGCAAAATCTCTAATTTCATCAATCAGAAATGGTAAAGATGAAATAACAACAGACACCTCAAAATTCAAAAAAACTTTAAGGAACACTACAAGAAAATTTACTCTCTGAAATATGAAAATCTGAAAGAAATTCACCAATACTTGGAAGCACACCACCTACCAAGACTTACCCAGAACGTAGTAAAAATGTTGAACAGGCCTATATCAAGTTCTGAAATAGCATCAAGTATAAAAAATCTCCCTAAAAGGAAAAGCCCAGGATCAGATGGCTTCACGTCAGAATTCTACCAAACCTTTAAAGAAGAACTAGTACCTATGTTACTAAACTTCTTCCAAAATATAGAAAAAGAAGGAATACTACCCAACACATTCTACGAAGCAAATATCACCTTGATCCCTAAACCAGGGAGAGACTCAACAAGAAAAGAAAATTATAGACCAATATCACTAATGAATATTGATGCAAAAATATTCCACAAGATACTAACAAACAGAATCCAACAACACATCAAACAAATCATACACCATGGCCAAGTGAGCTTTATCCCAGGGTCTCAAGGCTGGTTTAATACATATAAATCTATAAATGTAATTCAGCACATAAACAAATTAAAAAATAAAGACCATATGATTCTCTCAATTGATGCAGAAAAAGGTTTTGACAATATCCAGCATCGCTTCATGATCAGAGCACTTAAGAAAATTGGTATAGAAGGGACATTTCTTAACCTAATACAGGCCATCTATGGCAAACCCACAGCCAATATCATATTGAATGGAGTTAAATTGAAATCATTTCCACTTAGATCAGTAACCAGGCAAGGATGCCCATTGTCTCCATTCCTCTTCAACATCATAATGGAAGTTTTAGCCATTGCAATTAGGGAAGAAAAGGCAATCAAGGATATCCACATAGGGCCAGAAGAGATAAAACTTTCACTCTTCACAGATGATATGATTGTATATGTGGAAACACCAGGGCTTCTAGTACAAAACTTTTAGAAATGACCAAGGAATAGAGAAATGTCTCAGGCTACAAAATCAACACCCATAAATCTATAGCCTTTATTTATACCAACAATAACCAAGCTGAAAAAGCAGTCAAAGACTCTATTCCTTTCATAGTAGTGCCAAAGAAGATGAAATATTGGGGAGTTTACTTAACAAAGGATGTGAAAGATCTCTATAAAGAGAACTATGAAACTTTAAGAAAAGAAATAGCTGAAAATGTTAACAAATGGAAAAA